>VXBO01007955.1:52841-128740 GCA_013400135.1 Rhinoptilus africanus
CTTCGGGGTGCTGAGGCGATGCCGGCCCGTCCCCGGGGGGCACGGGAGACGGAGCCCCTGCTTTTTTGCCCCCCCTTGGGCAGCCCGGGCTGCGGGTACTTGGTGTGAGCCGCTTTTGTCTTCCCAAGAGCGCTGCTTGTTTTTCTTTCTTTAAAGATAGCCGAAACGGGCCGTGGAACCTGATGGTCAGAGCCCTCCCTACCACGGAGGGTGGCTGCCAGCGCTGGGGAGGGAGAGACTCTTTTGCCTCCTGTTTCAAATCAGAGGGAAATCTGGGACAGGTCTGAACACAGTGAGAGCACATTCCACATCTCAGTCATATACGCACAATGAAATGAGAAGCGTCTGTGCATCTTGATTCCTCTAGCAGCTTCTCTGAAGTAACTTGTGGGAGGGAGGGGGGGAATCTTACTTGTGATGCAGATTAATTTGCTCCATCTACCTGTTACATCAGTTCTTACAGTGTGTGTTTAGTTGATTTGCTTTGCACTAAGCACGTATTTTAAAAAGAGCCTCTTCAGCAAAAAGGATCTTGTCAGTAGCTGATGTCCCCTTCTTACAAAAGAACTGCCACTAGCAATGGATTATTAACGTGTCTTAAGTGAACAAAAACCAGGTTAGGTGTTTAAACACCCTTTTCAAGATTTTCCTGTTCTGCCAGTTCCCAAAACCACTAAAGCAAGGAGCTGAATTCAAAATAATCTGCACAGAAGGAATTACTGTTTTGTTCCTGAGGTAATTTTCTTCCCTGCAAGCTTGCACTTAAATGCCTGGATTTAATTATACCTTATTAACCTGATAGTCTTGAGATCAACAATTCTTTATCAAAGACAACTTTTTCTTAAAAGGATATTTATAATAGTGAATCATTTTAGTTGTAAGGTAGAGATGCCTAATAAATGATTAACACAAAACTGAAGTTAGTGTAAGCGTTTGGGTCAAAAGCAGTTTTGCTAAATTTAGAGATTTTTTTATTATAAGTCTCACAAAAATTGGTCATTCTCCAAGCCTCAATTTCTAAAGCAGTATGGTTGCAAAAATGTATCATTTCTCAGAAAAAGCATGCAAAAAAGTTTTTGTTTTTCATTTTCACATCTGATGATACAAAATTTATATATGATGGCATGAAATTTTTAACATATGTCTTAAGGTCTCGGTAAGCTGCATCTTGAAAACCTTTTTTATGTTAAGAAAATGATATTCATCTAAAAATTTGAACATGGTGGATTCCTTTCTTATTTAATCTGTCTGCATGGCATTTGTTTTTGCGTCATATCTCTGATACACTGCTGTTTGATTTTTAAACAAACTCCATCAGTATGTTAAATCTGTCTTTGTATCTCTGCATATTTCGGATATTAGACACTGTCTGCTAGCTTAGGTACAAAACCGATATTTTATGATAACGATGATAAAGAATGTACGTAGTGTCTTACAGAGCTAAGTAAAGTTTGCAAGGCAGGAGATGAGAGATTGCACTAGCTGTAACTGTTCTTAATAGTATTGATCTAGCTAGCACTTTTGGCAAAATATCAGCAGTTGCTGCCTGTTTCTGCTGCTGTCCTAAAGCACGTGTTGAAATTACTCCTCAATTTTATTCTTTGTGATTTTATCAAGAGCAACATATACATTTTCATGGTTTCAAAACTGTGAAACCTTTTTTCAGGCTTAAACTTATTTGGTTTGGAAATACGCAGGTCCTTTAGCATGACGTGTTCCTGGTTTTTCAGGTTAAATGTGATCCTTTGATAAAAAGCAGTCTATACGTTGTGTAATAGAGAAGTCAGTGCTCAGCACCTTTTTTCTAAAAGGCTAGGCAAGAATTAGTTCATCAGCTTGTTATGAACTAAGACTTAGTAAAGTCTAAAAATGTACAGGTAATAGAAAGAACCTGTTTGCGTTTCCAGTATTGCAAGGACTGTGAAGCATCAGTTTCCAGTGCGCGCTGCTGTGTTGCAGTAAACAGTATGGTTCTGAAAACTAGGAAGTCTGGTTGTGTATGGTTTAGGGAATGTGTTAATCAAAACAGTTAATAGGTAAGGTGAAACCCTGCTGACTGCTGGCTTTGTGTACGCATTGATTTTAACAAGTGACTCTAAGTGCTAGTGTATTAACTGAAGACAGTTATCATTTTCCAGGATGTTGTATACATGTATTAAATCAAATTAGATGGTTAATACTGATACTTTGAGGATGTTTCTTAACTGCTTTTCCCAGCAAATCTGGTTCTGGAATGGACTATGCAGCTGCCTGCATGAAGCCAGCTTGAGTCTCCCAAGCCTCCTTTGGAAGCAGAGGCACAGGGGGAGGCACTGCAAAAGCAGAGGAGGTGGGGGCTACTGCGACTTGATAGCCTGAGCTCAGCTCTGCGCAAGCACAGATATCTGTTTCCAGATCCCAATGGGAAGTCTTTTGCGCTTATCATTAACACTGCTGGCTACCAGCTTTGTAATTCTGTCTTGGTTAATTAGCAGGTATCTAATAGTGTCTTAAAAGTTTAGTTAATGAGGCCTTACTTTCACTGATGGAGTGGAAAAGGCTTGTTAAGTGAGGAAATCAGTAAGATGTTGGACAATTATAAGTGTATAATTTGCCGATATGTCTCTGTGGGCAATGGTATTGCCTTAAATTCATGTTTTTTGAACTTGGATTAACTGACCTCTGTCAGTTGCAGAATATGATTGATTTTTAATATCAGTGGAAAATACTTTTTACTGGTTTATGTGATTGCATACACTGATTACAGCACCCAGATCACGGCCTCTGAGACCACCAGAAGTGCCTGCATTGCAGTTTGGGAACCAGTGCCTATTCAAACACTTGCAGAGAAAATCTGATCCTTTGCTCTTGGTAGTGAAAAAGGGATTAGGAAAGGCATGTTCATGGAACACAACGTGATTTCAAAGGAAAAAGGATCATATAAATTCTGAATTGTTCTCAGATTAGGATGTTGCTTAGCAAAATGTTGGGAATCTTTAGCTTCTGCTAAAACGAAATTACAAGTGAGCAGTATATGCCACAGGCCCTTACAGGTTACTGTTTAATCTTTGCATGTACGATAGTCACTAAGATTAAACAAGTTTTAATTGATAGAGTGTAGAGCATAGTCACATGATTGGGGGAGGGGTTGCTTGAAATCAGTAATCCACTCTGACAAATGCAGACTTTTTAGTTGACTTTTTCCAGGATCTAAAATGTGTACTGCTATTCTTAAACTATGAAGGCTTAAAAATTGTATTTTAGTACTGCTGTTACTTAGAACATACACTTCTCTTTTACATCCTGTAAGTTAAATAAAATAGTCCCTAAACTGTAATGGAGCCTGCAGAGGGGTCCTAATAGCTGTGATCGTTACAGATTTTTAGAAATTATTTTATAGAGTGATTTAATGAATAGAATCCAAGTGTGCCACTTTTTTTTTTTTTTTTTGGCATGGACAAGTTCTATGATAAAGATTGGAACAGAAGCCCGTAAAAATCCTACCTACTTCTTTTTATTCTATCGGTTTACCATGGTCCAGTGCTTCTGGACCAAGAGGAAGGGTCAGGGGGCTGTTGTGCAGGCTACTATGTAAATAGTGAGTAGCAGACAATTCATGGGCTGAAGACATTTCCATCAAAGTCAGGGCTTGAGGTGCAAAGTTTACCCCGCCTACTTAAACTTCACTGCATGCACAGATTTCCCTATAAAGAGAGGAGAATGGAAACATTGACGCAAGTTTACTGTGTTACTGGAACATCCTCCCCAGCAAAGTAGCACTTTGCTACTGGGATGAATGTGTTGTAGGAGGTAGACAGGAGGAAGGTGTGGTGTAAAGATGTAAAATCTACAACAAAAGGAAACAGTGTAGTGGTACCAAAGTTGGTCTTGGTTGCCCACATAGAAATAGATTTCAATTGTTTGGGGTCTATTTAAAAGCCGCTTTCCAGGAATTTCTGTAAAATCTGTAAAATTTATGTTAAAGCCATAACTTGTATTTTCAGGTCTCTATTTGCCTTTGTTCTACAGGTCCTATTCCTTGATTATTGCACCTCAATGATTCTGTTATTTTACAATTTAAAAGAATTTTTTTTTTTTTGGTGTAATTTCTACTCCTAGGAACGCAGCATGTCATTTCATTATCAAATCCTTTTCTTCCTCACAAGTTTTTGTATCAGAAATGGTAACCACTTCTTGCCACCTAAGGCAGTCCCACAGCTTTCAGCTGGCTTGGAGAGGAGTAAGGGATCGATGCTTATTAAATTTCATTCCCTCTTGTATGTTAAAATTCTGTAATTCTCTCTGCTCCATTTTGGTTCTGCAAAGCTAACTGGGATGAGAGGTCATAAGAGCTTGGTAAGGTAGGCAAATGTGAGACTCGATACATGCATACACATGTGTGTTTTTAAGATTTATACTTTCCCCATCACGCATATTCTGCTTGTTAAGTCTTTAGGACTGGAGTTCTATCTTCCTATACTATGTGATTGTGACTTGCTTTTGGAAGCTATGTGAAGATGGTGGTTTTAGATAATTTGAGAAGCAGTAGGAAATGTCATATATTGTAGTGCTTTTTGCGAAATTTACTACTATTATTTATATATTTCCTTTTAATAAAATGTATCTTTGTGCTGAGAATGATGTGCTCTTTGGTAGAACATATTTGCACACTTTTCTTACCTCAATACTAAATCCAGTTCCATAACTACATGTTGTTTAAAACTTTTTTTTGTTCCACTTCTTCTTCCTTTCTGGAATTGTGATTCTCTGTCATCAGCATCCAAAGAGGTTTCTGGAAAAGTCATTATGACACAAATAGGAGGATGATTTCAAAAGGAGTGTGGGAATTTTTTCCTTTTTGAGAGAAATACAGAGGATGGCAATTGCAGAAATACAGGGGCTAAACTTTGTGCATATTTTAAAACACCTTAAATTAAAAATTTAAAAAACCTTAAATTTTTAAAGTACAGATGATGTGCAGTCAGTTAAACCAATTTCAGGCCATGTAAGTAGATTGCTGTGCACCTTACCTTGGTGCATTCCATGATGCATCTGCATCCTATTATCAAATGCCCCCATTCCTCATAAAAGGATCAATGGAAGATATGTACATTTCTGAAGTATTTTACTAAATGCAGGTTTTGTATTTTATTCCTCCCTCNTTAAAGCTGTTTTTTTTTTTTCTCCCCCCCCCCCCCCAGTGCTACTGCATTTCTCAGAATTGTCTTATCTGGATTTAGTGTACTTCATGCTGCCGCTAAGAGAGTAGATGTGGAAAGTGGCTGATTCTGCTTAGGTTTAAGTGACCTTCACTTCCTCTTCTCACATTCATGTTGTTCTCTGTGTACCATAATATACAGCATTGCTGGGTAAAGGTGAGGCCTTTGCTCTGAGAGGTATGGCAAAGTCACAGGACAAAAGCTTAATCCCTGCTCCAAAGCACTTACAGTCCACATGTCAAATGGACATGGCTGATGAGTATAGGTGGAGGAATCAAAAAAACCCACCTTAGTGCTGCTGACTAGTGTACTGTATTTGGAGCTGAACCACTGTGAAGTGGTTTCTTTTTGTTCATATGCATTCGAGTAGTGGTTCTTTTTTTTATAATTTGCACCTTACATGTGTATGTATATATATGTATATATATTGCATGCAGCCATTCCCTATCGAAACTTCTGCACCCCAGCTTCTGAGCCTCACCCTTAACAACCCACGTGATCTATTTGCCCCATTTCTCCAGAAACAACTTTTGCACCTGAAGCTCCAGACAAGTTTGGCCTAGCCCTATTTAGGTTAGCTCTTCCCTCTCTTGTCTTGGATATCAAGCTTCTCTATACTTTCTCAATGTTTGCAGTATCCTTATCTCTCCTAATTTCTTGAAAATCCCTTGCTGCGGAGGTTGTTGGTGCGTGTCTCCCTCTCCGTGGAGCTCCCCGGCCTTGCCCTCTGGGCAGCAGCCTTGGCCCAGCCCTGTCCATGGGACTACGCCGTGCCTGGGGCTCAGGTGGGATTCACGCTGAGCTGGGGTGTCTCTCATGGATGGGCTAGTGGCAAGAGCCTTCACTTGCCCTCAGTCTGCACTGGCTCTAGATATATGTTATACTCTTCATGAAGTTCCTAGAGAGGGAAGAAGAGACGTTCTCTGAGTGAAATCTTTCTGCAGCTTCTCCACCCGTGGGGCTATCTTCCATCCTCACTCCCCTTCCCATTCTATGTTTAGTGAGTTTGTAGATGCTATAAAACATAAGTGTTGGTAAGAAAAGTCACAACTAAGCACTGGTAGGAAAACATGAAGGTGTGATTCTAAAAAAAAACAAAAGGGTTTTTGTGGCTGGAGTTAGTCTGATCAGAGTGAGATGGAATTGTGAATGAAAAAGACATCATTGATGTTGCCTATAATAAGTATTAGGATCAAATACCGCTGTCTTACATTTGATGCAGAGTGCTGTTACAAGTATGGAGAGGGATTAATTGCACAGAAGACAAACCAAAAGGTTTAGTATCATGAGCAGATGTGACTGAGGAAGACTGTATTTATCAAGGCCAGAATGTTGCAATAATGAAAATTAAATGATGAGATTGTGGATAAAAACCTTTAGTATCTCTAAAATACAGCCTTTCACTCTAAGCTATGCAGAAGGGATCTGCATCGTTGACGGTAGACAGGTTTCAGTTTAAGAGACCTGTTGGTTATGGTCTGGTAAAGCCAGCTGTCTGTTAACGCTGCAAGTATGGGGGAAGAGTGCAAGAGGAATAAGAGCTGTATTGCAGCCACATTATGGTCAGGCATCTGTGACAAGCCAACATGCTGACTTTTACAGAAGGAAACAGAAGCAGGAGAAGTTAATTTGAGAATTGCTGATTTAAAGGCAGGAATCAAATGCATGTTGTGGGTGAGACTGGAAACAAGTGAAGTGTTTGTTGAATAGTTGGGGCTCAATTCACTGTGTGGTAAAAGCAAAACAAAGAAATTAAAAGCAAAAGCAAGGCAAAACAAACAAAAGAATTATATTTAGGGAAAAAGTCATTAAGCTGAGAGCTGGTGAGGTCAGCAGAACTGAAGAGTGTATGTACTAAAGCGTGAAGAATGTTAATGAAGTATCCCAAGAAGGGGGAAAATTATGGGGAAAGCTACAGACTTGAAACACCTCAAGAAGAATGTCACATGTGAGCAGAACCTGCCAAAAATGTGAAGAAAAAGCCAGGTAGTGAGAGAAAAGTTTTACATTAAAGAGTATGTGTAAAGATAAAACAAAAACTTTCAAAAGTTAAGTTTCTTTAGGAATGACAGCAGGCAGTAAAGAAAACAAAAACACTCTTGAAGCACATGGAGCTGTGAGGAGAAAAAGAAAGGATAATACACAGTTAGAATGTTGTAGTATTAAAGATAATTTAGGTATTGCCAAATCCAAATGAGTGTTCTGCTGCAGTTTTTGATCTCAAAGTGTGGGAGAAGGTAGAATGGATAGCAGCAATAGAGATACAAGTAAGCAAAGTGATAAACGAAACTGTGGGCTTAAAGCAGGCAGTTTGTTGTGGCTGGTTAATATGTTTTCCAGGATTCTGAAAGAATAGGCTGGTAACTAGCAAATGCTCCTAACAAAACCTCTGAAGACTAGGATGATATCCAATTTAAGCACAGGGGTTAAAAAAGCAGGGAGGGAGAAGTATTTACAGCTAGTAAAAATAATTGTAGTGGATGCAGAACTGCAGACCATGACTGTTAAATTGAGGAGGAGAGATGCTCATACTCGGAGATTTCAAGTGTACCTGGATGAGTGGCAGGCTAGCAGAGAAACCAGTTCCCCTTCCTGCTTCCAGAAATGCTTGAAAAATGCTGTAAACAAGTATTTACAGCAACTGCCACTGTATGCAAGAAAACAGTACTTTCATGTTTGCTTTCATTTTTTGAGTTTTAGCATAGTCAGATGTGCAAGAACTTCACATCAGGAGAAACTGTGTGGCTCCTTGTTTCCTCTTGCATGGGTGCTGGCAGTTTCTTATGGAAACCCAGAATTACTGAAGGGTGACTACACTCAGCTTTCATGTAAAGTTCAAATCTCTGCTTTGGTCCCTTTTAACTGAGACAGATTATTTTTTTTTTCCCCCCTTAAATCTATCTGGAAAATGTAGCTCAAGTTATGGTACAAACAGAAGTTTGGTGTTCATAACTTGATTTTAGGGCAAGCTGATGGTTGGATTGTTTCCCTTTTTTCCCCTAGCCTTTTCCCCGACACCATCTCATGTGTGTTAGCACCAAACTCAAGCTCTTCTATGTGCAAAATGCTTATGTGTATAGTTCCTCTCAGTGCAGACAGATAAGCTGGAAGACTTTTGGTATTAGATATGAGATTTTTCTGTGATCAAGATGACCACCACTTTCTTCTATTTGGACTAACTCCAGACTTCTTTCATTAAGTTTATATCAATGTAGGGATTAAGTGGAGGAGTAAATTTGGATAGGAAGTAACAAAAAATGGAAACACAAGAAAAAGTAAGATCAGAAAGTAATAGCTAAAATGTCTAAGAGGTAATATGAGGATCAGTCAAAAGGGAAGAGCAAGGAAACGAAATCTGAATTCAAGACAAACTGGGAGTTGAGAGAGTCATCCAGAGGCATAAGTACTGTGATGGCCTGTGAGGAATGGAGGCTCAGGAACTGGCATATAGGCAGAACCGTTAAGGAGGGGAAAAGGAAATGTATCAAAAGTCTAAGGAAGTTCAGAGCAATCATAATTTACAGGAACTGCAAAGGAAGGGGGACTGCGGCAGTGTTTACGCAGGAAGTAGGATGAAAATGCAGAGCGTGTGGAGGGAGGGCTAATATGAAAAGGATCAGTATAGTAAGGAGGTAGGCAGGGATACAGGGAAGGGAGAGTGACAGAGGAAAGTGGATAAGGGTGATATCTTACCTACATCCTACCCTATATTTTAGAAGAGTGGAAGAAGAGTTCTGCATGTTATATATCCAGAAAATGGGACATAGTGTGAAGTATTAAGCAGACTTTTCTAGCTGCTCTATATGTTTCAATTTCATTTGGAAAGAGAAAATAATTTGCCTTACGGGGGAGAATTTATCAATGGAGGAACTGAGATACCGCGCTGTAACTGAATAGCTTTGTTCTTATGAGCAATGCTGCTTTGCAGGAAATAAGCTTGGGGAACGTGTCTCAGTACTTTTCATCCAGAGTAGTAGGCTTTGTTTTCAAGTGAGTAGGTGTTGGACAGAATTTGAAAAATTTTCTTCTTTCTATATGTGAACTCCATTTCACAAAAATATTTACTGTGGAAGTGCCATTATGCAGTGAAATGTATTTCTTTGGAGTCTATTCTTTAAGAGGTGGTTGTAAAAGTTAACATGAAAGAACCGGTAGTATAAATTTTAGCATCTGACTTGTTAAACCGGGAAGAAATAGAGAATTGAGAGGGAAGGCTGAACTGCTCCTCATTGTCTTGGAGCAGTATGGTGTATAGAACCATCTGCTGTTTGTGGACCCTTCAGCTATCCCTGATTAAAGATCAGATTATCAATGTAGTTCTAGTCTGAAATCTATAATTCTGTCTAGGCATTATGCTAAGTATGCCTGTAGATACATCAAAACAGCTGAAGTGATTAGAGCTGAACAAATTACTTTTACATTCCTGGAAGCTTTGTTCTACATTTAGAAGGCGTATAGGAAGGGAAAAAAAAAAAAGTAGTGAAGCGACGTGAACATTCATATGGATTATTTTCTCATGTTTTATGGTTTCTGTTCTTTGTTAGTGAAAGATTTCTTTCCTAGGATATGCAATTTCAAGGAAACTTAGACTGTATTCTAGGGAAGTCAACTTAGAAACAAATGCATTTACTAATCATTTTAAGCCCCTTCAATCAAACAGGATTACTGTTTGGCTATAGCAATAGGAGTGGAAATTTCCTCAGCACTTGCAAATACAGAGCCCCTGCTCTGTTGTCACATGCAAAACATGCAGGATAGAGTTTTGCAAAGCACATGTTTTTAATCATTTGAGGGTTTTTTTTCCAGAACTGTAGGTGTATGTTTCACAACAACAGACAAAACACCAGCAGAGTCCTCCTACACTTTGAGCTCCATGTAGCCTAGATGCTAGCTGTGCTGAAGAGAGTAGCACTGAAGAAGCAATGAAGTAGTAAATCTTTTGTAAGCTGCCTTTTGTTTGGTTTCATTCATTCTTTTGCTTAGTTCATTCTCTTCTGTTGCTTAACTGCTCTGGCTGTGGATGACAAGCTTTTCATGGAGGTATTTTCAGTCAGTCTTCTCTGTGCTAGGGATGGTGTGGTAGCGTTTACCGCGGCCTTCCCTGCCCCCAAGGCATATGGATGTGGTGGTGGTGCCTGGTTACATAGAGGTTCAGGCATTTGTCTCTTCAGTTTCAGTCAGTGGATTCAGTAGCTGTTTCCTATTTCTTTTAAGAACGTAATAAAAGTGCTGATAGGCCTGGACCTGCTTCTCTGTTCTAAATTGCCTCAATTTTAAAGATGGTATTTGTTCAGTATTTTGTCTTAGGTAGTGGCTGTGTATGAATTTATCTTCCTAATGCTCAGTGGTATAGAGAAGTACTGTTTACTTAACTAAATAGGTATCTTCTACGTACATGAACACACTAATTATTTTGTCAAAGTTCACCCTGGGAGGAAAACTTTTATTTTTATATCAAATATGATGTAAATGGATGTTTTATATCTACTCTTTAGTACACTAATAACTGTGATTTAAGATTCACTTACAGTTCTAGGAAGCTGTACTTCATGACACGAGTGCCTGAACTGTTAATTTTAATTATACTTAAAGCCACTGAAATTCAAGTAGAATTTAAGATCATTGTTTTCAAGACTGTAGTAGTGTCTTGAGATTTCTTTAGTTGGGCACCTAAAATGATTGACAGTATATGACAGTTTGGATGCATTCTTTCATTTAAAAACAAATTCTCAAATGGAAATTCATACATTATTATGTTTATGCATTTATACAACAAGAACTCATGCTCTTTACCGATAGCTACAGTGTGATAAAGCGTCAGCAAAATGAAATTAGTGCAATTTCTTTTTTCCATTAACCAAAAGAGGAAGATACTGACATTATCAAATGTTTGATTTCCATAAATTGGCTAATCTTATATTGGCATTAGCTGCTGTTAATTATGCTATTGTCTAGTTACTTTTTAATAGGGAAAAAATGTATTAATACAGAGAGACCATGCAGAGATTTTCAAAGATGGTATACTGAATTATAGAGAGGTTGGAGTGAAAATCACAGGCTGAAGTCTGGAAGTCACTATAGAATAGAAAAAACTTTACAGTGTTTCAAGAGAAAAGGAGTTTTATCACTTGACACTGGGCTTTCATATGAGAATTGGCCAACGAAATGGGAAGGTTAACTATACAAAATGTATTAAATTGTAAGAAGAAATAACTCTTTACTGAAGAAAACTAAACTGTAGTAATTCATATGCCACCAGTAGTATAGGTGAATGCCTTTCATAAAGTTCTACTCTTATAATAGGTGATGACTGATGTTTTGATTTACCTCTGCTTATACTAATTTTGGCAGCTGGTTCAGTGTTTCCCTAGGAATATTTGGTAGATATGAGGTGATTTGTCTTTGTCTCTTCTGGAATCCCCTCTAGTTACCTGCCATTCTTTGCTGTGGGAGTGTGGTGTCCTGGAAGTTCCAGGTGTATCATGAACTAGGTAACGTTTGTGTGCCATTTATTCCTTTTCAGAATGGCCACCTCATACCTATGTCTGCCAAAGGTGTTTGTATTATATATTTTGCTGTTTATTTCCGTTAAGAAGTTCTCAGAGGCCTGTTAAGACTGAAATATGATTGTGCTACGTCATTGTAGACTCTTCTTTTCTTGGTTAATTTCTGATCCCTCAAATTACTGGATAAATAAAGAAGATAAATGAAAAAAAAAGTCGAAGGAGTGCTGGATGGGGATGGATAGGTCATTTTATGGCATCCGGTTGATCTGTGTGCATACCATAAAGGTTATCATATGTAGGGAAAGCTTAGTTTTTCATCATTTTATAGATATTGCAACTGGGATGTCTTCATGGTTCAAGTAGAGGGTTTGAAGACTACTAAAACCAAATTAGACCATTGATATGGGAACTTTTGAGTATCTGGAAAGTGTGTCATTTTTTGATTGCTCCCACAAATAACTAAAAAGTCTCTATTCAAAAAGCTTGTCATATGCAGAATAAAAGGGCATTATGTTCCGCAAAGATTAATTCTTGTTGGCTCTGATGGTGTATAAAAGGATTTAATACCAGGGAAAAGAGTACTGAATTGAGAAATCTGCAGAAGGAAAATCCCATCAGCCTAGCTCATCGTAAATGCTGTTGAGTGATACAGGGTGAGGATCAGCCTCTTCCGACAGCTGGGCTCCGAACCATGAAGGGCTTTGATGGATGCTGACAGCAGACAGAAATGCAAAAACATGAAGCTAGAGAAAAGTCTCTTGCAGGCTGAGGACCAGTGAATTTTGACATGGGTAAAGGGATGGTAAAGTTTACTTGGCTGTTCAAGACAGTCATCGCTGGAACTTTATCTTGTTATCTATGTTACTTTGTTTTACATAATGATATATCTTAGGATGTTGAAGCACATAATACTAAATCCATGGCTGGGGATATCAGGAATTGGCTAGTGCAACTGGAAAATTAAACAACAATTAAATAATAAATAAGGGAGTTTTATTTACACACCCTTTGTTTAAAAATGAGCCACTGTAAAGAGTAAGTGCGTCAAGTCTATTACGTTGCTTATGAGATCTGTATTTAAAGTCCAGTTGTCTTTGAAAGCAGATAGCTGCAATGTTGGTGGTGAAATTATGAAAAGAGAAGGAAAATTTATTTCTTAGTATAAAAATTGGGTAATGCAGGAGGTGGATGTGTTCTGGAGAAATAGTTGGCATGAGCAGCCTCCATTCTTTTCTCTTAAGCAAGAGGTTTATTAAACAAAACTGCTTGGTGTCTGCCCCCTGCTTAAGTATCTGTTGCATTTCCAATTTTATGTAGCAAGGGAAGCATGTGGAAGTGGAATGATTAATACACGGATACAGCACCTTTTGTGTTCAGTGTGCGACCATGTCATGTAGTGACTTGTATTAACGATGTAATGTTTTGTAGGCTCTGAACCTCTGACTGGGATTTCTCTTTACTGGTAGAAGTGGTTTGTTAGAGAATTCTGATTTTCAGGCATCACTTCTTTGTTTTAATAAAAAAATAATATCATTGTACAAAGTCATCNGGGGTTATTCCTCCCCAGGTGCAGCACCCTACACTTGCCCTTATTGAATTTCATAAGGTTCCTCTCCGCCCAGCTCTCCAGCCTGTCCAGGTCTCTCTGGATGGCGGCACAGCCTTCCGGGGTGTCAGCCACCCCTCCTAGCTTTGTGTCGTCAGCTTTGTGTCGTCATTATGCTCAAGTGTGGTTTTATATACAACATACAGTAGCGTCAAATTTTCCCACCTTTTACCTTTGCAACAGAATTACCTTTTACTTACAAGTATTAATTTCCCAAAGCAGTGCTATTACTTCTTTCCACCATGCATACCCTTAGCTATATGCACAATAGTTTAGAGCTGAAATGTTTACTACATTTTTCTGCCAGATAGACCAGTGCTTGTTCAAACAGACTGCCTTGGCATTGGGCCCACAAGAACCACATACCCAGATGCTGGAGAAATAATGCTTTTGTGGAAAGGGACTTTGCAGAGACAATTCTGCCATAAACCCTGTCTTTTTTATTGCATGTCTGTCTCTTTACCTTCAGTCTCTTACGTAGACAGGTCTCACACCTAAGAGCTTATTTAGACAAATGAACTGTCTGGCTGCTGTAGGATATAATGTTCTGGAACATTTCTTCATATGCACACTCCAAATAAAGTAATTACCCCAAATTAAATTTTTTAAAAATTATTATTCTTCTAGAATATGTTCAGAGGCTAGAATGCCTTGCCCCAGACTATGCCTATGAGGTTTTTTTCCCCACTCTTTGTATCAGTCCCTCCCTGAATGTGCCAGCTGATCAGTGGAAAGAAACTGGAGAGGATTTAGAAAAAAAAAACTAATACATGGAGGGAGGAAAAGAAACTAATACATGGAGGAGGGAAATGACATAACGGTAGGAGATTGGAAAGAGGATTTTGGAGTGGGATAAGATAATTTAGGGAGCTTTTTACCACCTTCTGTAACAGGGAAGTGGATTGAGACCAGCAGCGTAGACAGTTGTTCGTTTCTAATAGAAAAATAACAACTGCGATAGAATGTCTGTGGATATCTCTGATCTTTTGAGTCAGAGAGGATTAATTACAGCAAGTATCAGATTGCCTGTAAAGATACAGCAGAAAAGCCAAGGACTGTTCTTGCTGGGTACAAGTATTCAGAACTTGCTATTGCTACTCTTTAAACAAGACCAGTCCAGTAAGGCACAAGAGCTGATTTTTGCTCTGCTGTTCCTATAGTAATTACTCGATCACTTTTCTTTTCCTTACTAACTGACCAGTTTTCTTCCTGCATCCTTTTGGTTTTGGAAAGGATGTTCCTATTTGTGTTCAGAGTCTGCAGCAGCCTCTGGCGTTATTACTTATTCTGAAATACTGGAATAGGTAAAGTACAGGAGGATTTATGGCTATTGAGTGGCCTGATATTTTAATGACAATTACTAAAATTTAGGGTGAGATTAGATATTGTTTTAAAGATATAATGGTTAAGATTATTGTTTATATTGGATCTAAAGTCAATATGTTAATATTTTATTTGTCAGTTAGTTTAGTTTATTAATAGTTTATTTGCCAATGTCTTTGTCAGTTAGATGTGCAGTATGGAAGAACACATAGGTTCTTGTCTGCAGGATTATTTTTCAGATGAATTGAAGATTTTTCCCAAAATTTTGTTACTGCTTTAGCAGTACTTCCAAGCATTTGTTACTGCTTTAGTAGTACTTCCGAACATTTTTTGTGGTGGTTGTTCCAATTGACTCTTTATTTCTTTTTAAAAAAGGAGGAGGGGGAAAGAAGAAAAAAACTGGTTGCCATGAGACTTTTCACAAATTCACATACAGTTCTTTGAATACTTTCAGCAAAAACCTCACCCAAATAACTGAAAATGTGAAATAGTTAATTTTAGCCTTTCTAAAATGAAACTGCAGTGGGTAAGAAGAAAGGAATGTATTAAGAGACTTTCAACTGTTTTAAATAAAAAATAGAGCAAAGATGATGGCCTCCTGCTTCCCCTTCCTCCCTCACTACTTCCCACAGTAGGCTGTCGGTGCTATCATGAATGCACTCGTACAGAGCTGTGAGAACTTGAGTTTATTTTTTTCTTTACCTTTACTGGATTTAGAAAATGGGCTTCTTTGTTTCTCTCTGGAATAGCCTGATAGGCTATCTAGTGTTTTTGCTTGAGAGTGTGTCAGTTTTTGTTTTTAAACTGATTGCTGGAAACTGGGAGATAATCCTGGGGAATGATGTGCATCTGCTTTTCTGAGCTTGCTGCCCTAAACATCTGCTGTTGGCCACTACCGATATAGGGTATCGGATTAAATGGAGCGTTGATATGACCCAGTATGGCTATTTTTCTGTTCTACTGCAGATAAACAATTTATTTTCTGGGCCACAAAGAAATAAGCACTGGTGTAAGGACACTTTCATAAGATAAAGACCCAGACTTCTGCTCTAAGTTTGGCACAAAAGATGTTTAATGAACATCTAACCACTAGAGCCTGGGGACTTTCTATTTATGCTGCTACTGCCCTGTTTTTTCCCCATACCCTTTGGTTCTGCAAAAGGTGCCAAAATCATCTTTGGGATGTTCAATTACTCAGTTTCTGCCTTCCTGCTTTTTTTCCTCCCTCAATTAAATATGAACAAAATAGAACTGTTTGTTTTCCCCCCACTCCACTGAAAAGAGCAAATAATACATTAATTTTTTGTGCCAGCCTGAAATGTATTATGTGTATTCATTAATTTGAGCCAGTACCCCTTCCAGAAGAAAGAAGTGTCTATATTGCACAGATCTATTTAGACAAAACAGATTATATAGATTTTTGGGTTGATGGTAGTTTTGAGGTTCTTTTTTTTTAGGGAAGCAGCAATGAAATCTTTGAACATTGTATTTCCCAGTGGGCTTAAATCTTTCTAAATGTGGAACGGACTTGAACAGCTCAATTATTATTATTTTAAAGTGTCAGGGCAGATTGTGGCGTATGAAGTAGGATGTAGAATAACATTTCAGGAAGTTTCAGTAACCTCAGACTGATTTCTTCCTGGTAAGATGGCTTGGTTCTAATTAGTTGGCACATTTTATTGTTTAGAGTAGAAAGCTTTGAAGCAGTTGAAATGGAAATTGGCCTTTGGCAAGTGAAACTGGACCTTGTTCCTACATGAGGAGAAAAGCTTTGGTACTTACTAATCACTGGTAGTTGAGTCTTCTCTCTAGTGCTTGTTTTAAAAGATGCTGTTTTTCTTCTGTTTATTTTGATATGTTTATCCCCCTCCCTAATATATCTATTGCAGACATATTTGTTGCCAAATTCTCTTCAGGCGTATAGAACTTTAAAATATTTTGTGTAATTATAATTTGTGTAATTTGTGCTTCTACACACTATATGGGCCTCAGAAATGCATTTACTTCAGTATTGTCATTTTGAAATTTTCGGCCTGTGGCACCCCAAATACCTAACGCTTGTATTGCTGAATACCTTGTGAAAAATATATTATCGGTGTGTCCAAAGCTTATTTGTAATGGGTGCCAGAATGTTAGCCTTAACTTGCTAGGAAAAAACTAACGTGAATTACAATTTTAAAAAAATTAGTCATATATTGCAGGTAATTTTAGCATTGGGGTTTTTTTGTGCTGTATAGGATCATGTGTGGTAACTGCACAGAGAGATAAACTAATTAAAGATACAGCAAGAAAAATGAAAATCACAGATTTTTCAAGTGTAGCAAATAGACATCTTTTGTAATTGTTTTCACTGTGTAGTCTTAGGTTGTAAGGTAAAACAGTTTTCAAACTAAATAATGTTTCTATGCCATTTTAAGAGAGATTAGCTATGCGTTCTGAAGAAGAATACTGATATGAGCACCAGGTTTGATAATAAATTTCCTAAAATTCATGTATTTTAATCCAATATTGGTATTTATTTAGAAGCCTTTACATTCCTATCAAGAGAACAAGATCAGTACCAGGCTGATCATAGCATACTTGTTTTAGACTTGTCAAACAAGTGATCTCTATGATCTCTATATGT
Organism: Rhinoptilus africanus; assembly: GCA_013400135.1. Taxonomy (NCBI): domain Eukaryota; kingdom Metazoa; phylum Chordata; class Aves; order Charadriiformes; family Glareolidae; genus Rhinoptilus; species Rhinoptilus africanus. Next base: position 70,101 of record VXBO01007955.1, read on the forward strand.
TCTACAGCAACATCACATAGATTCTAATGTAAAATGTAATTTACCTTAAAAATGGTTTCACAAGATTAGCATTCGAGGTCACAGAGAAGTAAATGAACAGAAGACATAAATACTGTCTTTGCAAAACTATTCTGCTGCCCAGGCCATGCTCAAGAAGGTCACTTTGGAGTTTATGTTTCAATTCACACTGCATAGCACTACTTCTACAATAATGTAACTTCTTTTCTAATGTACTGTATAGAATTCGGGGTGGTGTTTGTTTCTTTTTTTTTTTAGAAATCAAAGCTGTATTTACTTTTTTTTAACAAGAGGGAGGTCTGAGCACTCATCAGTAGAAACTGAGTGGGACTATGGGACTATGAAAATGATTTATATGGCCTCTTTGACTACACTGGGCTGAAATAAACACATGCCAAAATAAACAGTCTTGCGACAGAGTTTTTTAAGTCAAAACTAGAAGGATTACATGAGAGGACAAAATGATCCCACCATATAAATTACGTGGTCACTTTTCTTCTGGTTCAGAAGTTTACTGGGCATTTTAAGTAAAGGAAAACGAAATGCTAGAATATGCAACATCAGAAGCCATTTTAAATTTCACTGCTTCTGTCACTGTACTGAAAGCGCACAAAGCAGTTGAATTCAGGGAGGGTAGCGTTATGGCGTGTGTGTGTATATTTATGAAACAAATACAGGATTAGAAATTCAAAGTATAATAAAGCTACAGCTGTATTTAAAGTGCTAAGATTTGGACAAAGAAAAGGATGAGAAAATATGAAGAATAGTACTAAAGACGAAGTGACTCCTTTGAAACACTAGCTGTGAATAAGCACCAATATCTTACAATTAAACAAAGGCAAAGTCCGTCTCCCCATTTTTTGGTCTATAAGCAAAACTATGGTATTAACGATGCAAAGTTTTTCAGTATTTTGCCCAGTAGTGTGTAGGCTACTTAGCCATTCTTAAATGCAGCATTATCAAAAGATCTCACAGAGGAATGGAGGATGAGAAAACTCCTACAGGACCAAGTTTGGTTTCTTATCACAATAGGAAACAACATAAAGATCTTTCATAAATTTATTCAGGTCCCTCTTAAAATGGCTAGATTATCTGTCACCCTTTATCTCCTGTTTGGAAAGGTTTCCAGAACTGGATATGTTTTTCCCAGTTCCTAGTCGCGGTTAGTTCAGGTACAGCTTTTACTCAGCTGTTCATCAGAATCACAGAATGGTAGAGGTTGGAAAGGACCTTCGGAGATCACCTAGTCCAACCCCTCTGGAAAAGCAGATTCACCTAGAGGAGGCTGGATAGGAACCCATCCAGGCAGGTTTTGAGTATCTCCAGAGAAGGAGACTCCACAAACTCTCTGGGCAGCTTGTGCCAGTGCTCTGTCATCCTCAAAGTGAGGAAGTTTTTCCTCATATTGAGACAGAACTTCCTGTGTTATGCTAACATTATTTTTTAGTTAACGTTATTTTTTAGCTTAACTATTTCTTGAGGTTTATCACTTTTTCCTCTTTGTTACCACCAGTAAGGAATTTAGGTAGAACCCTTTCCATTCAGGAGAGAGGAGAGGGCCTGTCTGTCAGGGCACATTCCAATTCCCTCTAGCTATCTGCTTGAGCTAGCCAATTTTAACTTTCCTACAGCTTATTCCCAGTAATCTAATTGCAAAACTAGAGCAGTACAAGAAAGACTTTCCATTCCATTCCATTCCATTCCATTCCATTCCATTCCATTCCATTCCATTCCATTCCATTCCATTCCATTCCATTCCATTCCATTCCATTCCATTCCATTCCATTCCATTCCATTCCATTCCATTCCATTCCATACTTCACATACTGGTGGATGAAAGCAACACCTACATTGCCTCCAATTTTGTGTGTGTAGTTTTTTCATGTTTATTAGAGTCAAAACCCCAGTGTTTTAGAGAAACATGTAAGAGATGTCTAGACTGACATCTTGGACCTACACCTTTTTTGCATTCTGAAGTGTATGTAGTATTCAGTGACTTTTTGTTTGTTTGTTTCCTTATCTTTGGTGGAAGGAGATCTCTTGTGTCTTAATGTTTTAGTTTCTCATGGGGATATCGCTTTGGCACCCTGTGGTGATTCTGCAATCATCTGGTAAGCCATACCCCTTTATTCTCCTTATTTTTTTCTGACTTCTCCCAATTTATATATGTATTTTTCTCTTGAATACACAACTTTGCAGTCTTCACTGTTGAATTTCTTCCCATTCTCATTAATCACATCAATTAATTGAATCAACAATAAACCACTTCATTTTTGAAGAATGAAACATAGTTTATTTTTTGTGACAGTTTGTTATTTTTGCTAATCACAATATTCTTTTAGGTGTTATATGCAAATAAAATTGCATAGAGTACTGACTGTCACAAATTACTTCCATTCCTCGCTTTTTTTGTGTTTTTCTTTTTTGACTGGGAGAGGGAAGAAATAACAAGTTGAGTCCACGTTGCCTTGATACAAAGGTAGGATGCTTTGTTACTAGGATAGTTTTTCTCTGTTTCTCATGTCTTTGGAGTAGATCATCCACTTGAAGTGAAGCTGAGCCAAGTCCTCAGCTAGCAAAGTCAGTGTCAAGTCAGTTAGTCAAGGTGGTACTTAGCCTGCTTCAGTCATATTGGCTCCCTGGATGTCCCAGCATCATTCTGCAGGCTCGGTGTCCACTATCACCATAAAAACATGGTAGTGATTTCCAGGCAAACTGAACTTACAAAGCCTGTTCTGTTATGGTGAATGAATACATGAAGAAATGTTCAGACTAATGTAATAATAAGCGTTAAAAATAAGTGTAGCTGGTAGAAATAACAGCACAGTAAAAGTGCTCGCTACATTCATGCAGCTACTGAATTCTTGTTCAGAAATGTCCTTGGAGGATTCTTCAGCACAAACACCTGGCGATGTTGGTCCTCCTACTCATTCCTGTTTTTTTCACTGTCTTTTCCGTTGGGTTGTGTTGTATTAAGGGGCTGCCTGATAGCTGGAATTGGAAAATTTGCCCAACTGGAAACTATTTTTTTTTTCCTCCCCTGTTGCATCATTTTAAACATGGATTGCTTCTCTCTGGCGGTTTATGTCACATACCTGCAACCACTTGCACTGGCACAGCTGAGAAGGCAGGCAGGGGAAGAAGGGAGGACCCAAGGAAGGGGTCCTGGCAGTCCTGTACATTTTCACCACCTTAAGGCTTTAGCTTTTGCTTGTTCTGTTGCCCTCAGATCTGCTTGTGGTTGTTGGGGTTTTTTCCTGTCACCCTTGTTTTGAATTTTTGTGTGGGCTGGCTGGCTGAGGTAGCTAGATGCTTGAACTGTCATCACTGGTGTGTTAGGGCAGTAGCTGTCGTTTCTGTTGGACCCTGGCTATGCTGTACCCTACGGGTTTGCTCTTCTCCTGCCTAATCCCAGTGAAAGCGGAAGTTGCTTGAGAGAAGTTGCAAACCAAAATGATGATTTTGATTGAGGAAGAGGACTTGAAGATTTTCCCTTACTGGGAGTCTATGCTTTCTGAGGCGGTCATGGGCTAGAAGATTTTTCTGAATCCATACATCTACTTGGATCCCTGACCACAGTAGTACAAGTAGTTCATAATTTATCCAATGCGTTCATCCTTCCAACACTTTTCTTTTTTAAGAAGTATTGTCTTCTTTTTTTTTTTTTTTCTTCTCTCCCTCCTGCAAACTATGGTGCAGAGATTAAATAATTTATCAACTGCACACACAAATCTGAGACTTATCTGGGAACTGAATCTATAACTTTTAAGTCTCTGGCTGTCAGCCTTCTCTTCGCACTGTTATTTGTAATGCTTATAGCTGGAGACATTCCTTTCGCTTTGTCTCCAAGAGGGTAATTGCCCTTTGATGCAGTCATCGATGAAATTATCATTCCTCTGTAGTCAGCAGATCAGATGGTGCTTTTCTGAAGTTATTTTTAGAAATCACTGAATACACAATAAGGGAGTTTACTTCGGGTACTCCCATCCAGACAGGTGACTAATCTTACCTTTGAGATCACACCATATACAGGTTTGTTACAGTGGATGCAATTCAAATTGCTGAAGAGGGTGAATAGAGCTCTGTGTGACTTTTATGGGCTTTCTTGGAAGTTTTTTTCCCCTTCCTCTGTACTTCAGAATTCCAGGTGAAAAGGTCTCTGCACTTCTCTTGCTAATATATTTTGGACATAAACTATAAAGATGCTGAAGGTAAAAGTTCCAATGGATATAGCCATAGCATGGCACTATAACATTAAGGCAACATCTTAATCTGTTGGTTTCCATGGAATCCTGCAAAGATTTTGCCCAGTTATGTGTGGTCTGAATGGATTCAGTTTAAGAATGTTCCCATAAATATAAGGGATAATATTTCTTTTTGCATTCAGTATGTTAAAATAATTTGATAGGGTCCTAGGAACTGACTTTTCCACATAATTTCTCTTACACAAATTATTAACAATAAAGCAATGTTAGGTCAGATGTGTAGCTGCTGCGATTCACTGAAAACTTTTGAATGGAAACTGGAATTAATTTGGTCCTTTTTGTTTGCTTTTTTAGCATGTGTCATGCTAATCAGCTCTTGGCATAATATAATTTGTAGTGTTTGGTATTCAGTGAAGTCTAAAAGACATCACCATCTCTGGAACTCATACTTAAATGTTCTTGATGTTTCACAAAGGTTTTTTTTCTTTTTTTTTTTAATTTTTTGTACAATCATAATTCTACTTCTCCGTTCTAGAACAATTGTATGGTTTTGAGTCTGCCCATATTTCATTTCAGTAAGGAAATGGTTGGCTACTTCCACTTCTTTCTTTGAAACAAATTGGTTGTAAGTGCTTGAGTATTCTGGACAGGATTTAAACTTGAATTTTATGTTGTGTTGGTGAAAGCTTTGCCTAGTGATAGAATGTGTGAAATACAGTTGAGAGATGTGCGATTTATTTTGTTCAGCATAGCAGTGAGAAAGCTCGTATGGTTGGGAGTGCAATTAATTAACTAAATTATCCAGGAAAACTGAAATTAAATTCTATTTTTAATATCCTGCCTGGGGAAGTGATATTGCTTGTTTTTTCAGCAGTGTCAGAATACCCGATGGGTTGAAACTGTTTTAAGCTTCTTTAATAATTTAACATAGGAAGAAGATACTGTGTAAATAGTTTCTTTTAGATGGTGCTGGGTAGACGTGATGTTGGTCACCAGCAAAAGAGAGAAAGATGTTATTTTTCTGGACAAGAGGACAGAATAGGTTGTATGGATGGGTGTGAGAGCAACTGGCAAGTAATTTATTAATTACAGAAGGAAGGTTAACTAACATAATAGTGTTATAATTACAGAAGGTTTCCAGGGCACAGGTTTACCAGAGGACAATCCAGTATTTCACATTTAATTTTCCTCTTTTTTTTTTTTTTTTTTTTTTTTTTTAAGGCTCTGGATGTTGACCGAACTGTTCTCTACAAAATGAAGAAATCTGTCAAAGCCATAAACATATCTGGTTTGGGTAAGTACATAATAATTCCTGGTAGTTCATATTGGTGAAATTGGAGGTTTTAGACAGCCAGTCATCTTACTGAATTGGAAAGAGTTATATGGGTAACTCTGAGAAGAGAAAAATGTATGTTTTAAATAGGGATCTTGAACTAGCTGCTTGATCATGAGCTCAGTAAGGATGAAATTACCTGCTCCTTCTGCCACTGCTGGTGCTTGGCAGATCCCTAGATGAGTTTTTTAGCTCATATAAAGCTGCATATGCAGTGAAATCAACTTAACAGGGATTAGATGAGCACCTGAAATGATAAGGCATGTGTGTGTTATTGAGAGCTAAGGGCATGGGAGGGGTGAAATTACTCTCTTTGGCAGCAGTAAGAAGCTACATTGGCTCTACTGCTTTGTGAAACCTCACCCTTCCTGGTGGCTTCCAGTTATGTATGTTGAGAACTTCATGACAAGAGAGCTGATGAGCTGCAATTTTTTATTGTCATGATGCACAAAGTCAGATATTTCTCCTACAATGCTGATACAAATACAAAGAACTATTGCTGTGTGCATTTTCATGTGCGTGCCAATCTCATGGAGTTTTGTGTGTTTGTCTTTGAAAAAATAACGGAAGCTTTTGTTTTTGTGGATCAGCAGCATCTTGTGAATGCGAAACAGCATTTGTTTTTGTGGATAAGAAACAGTGTTTTTTGGCTTTTGTTCTCACTTTGCAGTTCATAGCAATTAGAGCTAACAAAACTTGTATTGTATGCAAAATAGATAGGCCTGGCAACTTTGGAGAGCCACCAGTATCTGACAACTTGTGGGCATGTTGGTGTTCAGATACCCAGTTATTACAAGAACTGCTGTTGTGGTATAATTCTTATCAGCTAATTGAAAGAAGGTTCTTTCTTGCCTAACATAATGAATCTGTTATCTTTGGATTGTAGAGGGTCCAGTTTAAGATTCATCTGGAGCTGTGTCATCTATTACATATTTATTTAGACCCTTTCTTCTGGGCTTTTGATGGGTTTATTTTTATTTTTTTTTTTAAATTTTTGAGTACTTGACTGTGCCTCATAATCAGTGTACTTGTTAGAGCATTGTAGCAAATCACTACAGTTTTCGCATAAAATCAGTACCTTGCCTAATTTTAAATTCATGCTGCCCAATCTTGACAATAAAAGTTTGGAAGCATTTCTTTTCCATCAGCAGAAATATCGATAACCCAGACACTTGGCCAGCCCCTGGGGGGTGTCTTTTGACAAAACAAAAACTGCCCTGCACTCGTAAGAACACAGATATTTAATATAGGTACCCTGAGTACTGAGTGGACATGTATTTGCTTTCTTTTTTAATGTGTGAATTTAGAAACCATTATAGAGGCTTAGACAGTGACACCAATTGGTACATGATTTAGTTTCTTACCTAAAAAAAGCCTCTAAATCCTCAAACAAACCTATCTCAGATTTCTTTCTTTGAGAGATTCCAAACTTTTTGTTTGTTCAGAACCTTTTAAAATCCATCAGGAAGAAACCATAGGGCAGGGAGAGTATTTTGGAGAGTTCCATGAAAAAATATAATTTTGTGTTCTTTAGAAATGCTTGTGGAGTACCAGCTCAGCTAATAGTATTGCTACAATAACTACCATCAGCATTCTGGAGAAAGTCTTTGAACTGCTGTTGAGCTGCTGGTTTGTTGGCTTTGTTTAATTTGATACATAGATCCAGAAGAACAGTCCCTAGGATGCTGGGGAATAGAAAACTCTTGGGGATGCCGGACGGAATAGAAAGCTCTTGTTTCCCAAGGTAAAAAGTCAGCATGATTCAGCTGCTGATTGCACATCTAACTACAACAATTAATAGTAGGAACCTTTTCACCTTGTTTTCATGCTGTGGCAGCCTTCTTTTTTTTGCTGTATGAATTGTGGCCTGACCTCCACCCTCACCAGGGTTCAGATACGCTGAGCTGGATGCAGGAAGCAGTATGAGTGCAGAAAGTAATATGGAAATAATTCAACTTACTGGGTAGCTGTGTGAATTAGAGGACTTGTGACCTGCCACGTCCTGGCTTTTGCTGCCTGTGCCAGTTCATTCAAAGCTTGTTCAGGTGTGAGTACGTCACACAATTGTGTTAATTGTACATCCTTACTTCATCCTACAGCTCAAGTAGCAACAAGTTTAGAAAGTGCTCAGCCCCTGCTGTTCATGCCGAGGAAAAAGAAGTGCAGTTCAGTGCTAGGACTGAGTTTTTAAATGATGGCTATATGCAATCTGTCTTTTACAGGCTGCAAATTCAAGCACTTACAGTAGAAACTTGTCGCATTAATGCCGTTTGTGTAAGTTCAATTCTGTGTGTACATTATGGCAGTCCTTAATTACATTATATTATACCACTACTCCGCATGGTTTTAGTTTCTTATATTTGAAATTAAAGAAAATTTGTAGCTACTTGAGAAATAAAATTCTTGAATGGCTGTCCAAATAGGAATGTGAACAGACAGGCTTGTTTTTAGATTGTTGTGTGCTAGGTTTAGTAAACAGGTTGTATAATTAACTTGGAGAAACTTGGAGAAAGAACATTGCATCAAGAATCCTTTGGATATTAAACGTGTTGATGTATAAAAATGAACTTGAAATGAAACTGGATCGCTGCTTGTTTGAACACATTAATCCTCTCTAAGTAGTATTCAGGGTTTATGCTGGTCTCATGTGTTCAATGACCAAGAAAGGGTCTTTATTCTTGTTAATTCATAATTTGTTTTCAAGGGTGTGGGATTTTTTCCTGACTTCTTTTGAAGCATTAGAAATTGTCTACAGCTTGAATAAGAAGTAGGCAACATTAAATTTTTGAGGTGCCAGCTTGGTGTGCTTTGTCCTTGTGCTCAAGCTTAACGCAGTCACTAAGCTTGGGTTCAGAAAGACTTTCCATTTTATTCCACAGATCAAATTGACAGGGACTTTTTATGCCTGTCTACACAAGTAAGTAATCTGGTGTCCTAGGAGTTATCAGTAGGTCGGAGTAGTTAAGACTGAGGCCCCTCAGATTTCCTTTATATTTAAATCAGGGGACCTTGCTTTAGGCCTAGATTTTGTCTCATTCCCTCGGCCGAATAACCCCCCAACACGTGCAGCTCAAAGCTTTCTGAAGGGCAGCAGCATTAGATGTGTGTTGGATGACTTGCATTGGTGCAGCCCACCCTGATTCAGAACCTGCTGTCTTGGGTGAGCACTGGGCCACTTCTGGGGCAGAGCTGCTGCTTTCTCTGTTTCAGAAAAGTATCTAGTTGTCATGAACCAAAACTGCTTTGGGAACTTAACTGGCCTGTGATAAATGCGGCTGCTAAATTTTGCTTCAGATCCCCATCGCTGCTCTGAATCAGAGAGCTAACGTAGATACGGGTTTTGTCCTCATCTGTAATGTAGTTTGTAGTCTCATTTCTTTCTTAAGATCACCTGAGAGTCTTATTTGGTCTCTTGCCTTCTATTGTAGAGATTCAGGACTTTGCCAACACACTTGATCTCCTCTTTTTCTTCTTTCAGCAGACAATTAAATATAACAGCACACAGTTAAAATTGAAGAGTGCTAATAAAAGACTCTAAAAGTTCATTATAGGAATTGAGAATTGTTATGCCGTGTCTGGTACGGCGCAGAAATATTGTTGGTCTTTCTAGAGTGGATATGTGTCAGATGATGTGCCCTTGTGGCCAAGAAGGCCAATGGCATCCTGGGGTGCATCAAGAAGAGTGTGTCCAGGAGGTGGAGGGAGGTCATCCTCCCCCTCTGCTCTGCCTTGGTGAGGCCCCACCTGGAGTGCTGTGTCCAGTTCTGGGCTCCCCAGCTCAAGAAGGACAGGGAACTGCTGGAGAGGGTGCAGCAAAGGGCTACCAAGATGATTAGGGGACTGGAAAAAAGTGTCTGGAAAAAAGACGGCTGAGGGGTGACCTTATTAATGCCTATAAATACTTAAAGGGTGGGTGTCAGGAGGATGGGGCCAGGCTCTTTTCAGTGGTGCCCAGTGACAGGACAAGAGGTAATGGGCACAAACTTGAGTATAGGAAGTTCCACCTAAACATGAGGAGGAACTTCTTCATCTTGAGGGTGGTAGAGCCCTGGCACAGGCTGCCCAGGGAGGTGGTGGAGTCTCCGTCTCTGGAGACATTCAAAACCCGCCTGGATGGGTTCCTGTGCAACCTGCTCTAAGGTGGCCCTGCTCTGTCAGGGGGTTGGTCTAGATGATCTCCAGAGGTCCCTTCCAACCCTACGATTCTGTGATTCTATGATTGTCTTGTCTTTATGACATGTTGTCCTTTGTACAGCATGTGAAGAGATACTCATAAACCAGAATTAGTAAGATATGTCATACTTATGCCATATCAGCGTTAAAATATAAACAATGAATGTTCATTGTGTCAAGTAAACCTTTTTAGCAAGAAATCTTCTGAAAAGTTTGTGTTTTTTCTTTTAAAAAGGTATTATCATTTCAATAACCTTTATCTACTGATCATATTTTTGTGTTTTTCTCTTTTTGAAGCTCATGTGGAAAATGAAGAACAGTATACACAAGCACTGGAGAAATTCGGAGGCAACTGTGTTTGCAGGGATGACCCAGATTTGGGAACAGCGTTTTTAAAATTTTCTGTGTTTACAAAGGAATTAACTGCACTCTTCAAAAATTTGGTAAGAATTACTTAAGAAAAACATGTTGAAATTTTAAGGCCATTACAAAGGCTGTATTTCTGAATTATAACAGCTCTTCACATTGAAAACAATTTGTGTTTTAGCAACCACTGTTCTCAAAAAATTTCTGGCTTAGGAAAATGTCTCATGCCCTGGCCTTTCTTCTTGCAAAAATTCAAAACTTAAAAAAACCCCTAAACTCCCAAACCTAAACAAACCCCAAACAAACCTAACAAAAACCCCTCTTCCAACAATTCTCGTGTATAAAAGCTTCCCACAATAAAGTAGTTATAACATATTATAAAACTCAGGTATTAATTTGCCTTACTTTTTCACACTTTTCATTTGTATTTATAAAGGGAGATTTTAGTGTCCCTGGAACTGAGAGTCTCCTGCTTTTCAGGGAAGAGAGTCCGGAAAACAAAACCAAACATAATACTATAATGACAATAGTGTCCACTGGGGACCAATCCTCCAACTGAAGCCAGTAAGGCTTAAAAGCGCTCTTCAGTGAGCCAAATGGGATGGAGCCAAATGGCAGAACGGGAGTTTTAATTATGAATGGATAATTTTCAGCCTCAATTTCACATTAATCAGAAGGCACAGAAAGAGCCGATTTTGACTCCATCCTACTGGCTAGAGCTTTCCCATGTCTGAGTAAGTCCCAAATTTACTTGAGACCACAGAACTTTTAAACTGGGGGCTAGGAAGGGGGGATGACCCAGATTCCTACAAACATTTAAAAGTCTGTGCCTGCTGAAATCAATGGGATGGAGACACATCAAAAGCTTTTGTGAGTCTAAACCAAATGTCTGTAGTTTGCAGCCAGCTGGTCATAATCAGTTCTTTGGGGAATGTTTCCAGCTGATGGGATTTAGGGCAGCCTCATTCACTCCCTGATGATGTCCCCTCTTTTTACCAGTCGTGATATGGATGAGAGAGAATCTGGCCCTAAATGTATTTATGAACAGGGAAATGTATTTCATATTGGTCATATTGATTTGAATATGTCTGGATGTACCAATATTATCTGAGATTACGTATCAGAAGAGGTGTCCTTATTGAGTGTGAGTCAGTCAGTTATCCCGAGTCTCCGATATGGAGGTAGACTGCTCATATGGAAGGGGAAGTAGAATAGGTCTTCTAATTGATGCCTTCTGTTGACTAAAAACCCCTCTATATCGCATATTAATTGCAATATGGTGACTTCATTAGGCAAATGGGTCTGGGAAATGGGATGTTTAGGTGGTTTTAAAAAGCAATCTACTAAAAGCTGCACCCCCTCCCCAGAAGAACCTTTTAATGTATTATATTTCAAGGAGACTTTTAAAAGCTAAAAAATGTTGCCATTTTACCAAAAATCTTAACTATTAGTTCTCTTAAAAACAGTGATTACTATCTTTGCAAAATATTTCTGACAATAATAACTTTTTTCCACAAAGTGGAAAGCAAAATAAAACCAAAATCAATATCTATAGGAAGTGGGATGCATGTTTTTATTGTTTTCTAAGCCACGTAAGCATTTTGTGTCTTCTACAAGGAATATTTCAAAATTTTTTTGGTGTATACTGCTTTATCACTAGCAACTATGTTATTTTTGCTTCAGTTTGTATAAGAAGAGGGTATGTCATGAGAGAATAGCTAAGTCTTTAGTTTTTCTCAGTTTGTGGTTCTGATTTTCTCTGAAGCAAATAATTTGCCATGGACATGAATGTAATTTTGTTTTGTTTAGGTTTTTTTTACATTGCAAAAGCATAGGCACCTGCTCACTTCTTTAATACTGGCTGGTGAAGGACAGGTCTCTAAGGTTCTGCTCTTTACTTACATCATCATATTGTTGAGGTTTGAAGTTTTTTGTTTTCTCCTGCTTAGCAAAGGAAAACTGAAGACGTAGGGGAACATAATGGTCCTTGAATTTGGTGTCTAAGAAAATAGTTTCCCCCAGAAAGAAAAACATATGAAAAAAAGATGTAAACTCCATTATTGCTTGGAAATACCCTATTTGTAAACAAGGATTCTAAAATTACAAAAGAATTATTTAAAAAATCATAGTTTTTATGTAACTTTGCCTATTAGAAGTTAGTACCAATAGAATAACTTGTAAGTAATTGCTCACATTGAAAATCTGTTCATAAATTCACTGATGGAGGTTGAGTTCTCTAAGAGATTACAAGGGCATTGACTAGTGTAAAAAGTCCTATATAGTAATTGGAAATAATTTGGGGTCCTATTTTTTTATAGGCATAGCCAATATGAAACAAGCCCCATGCATTCTCACAGTGTGGTGAAGCATCTGACTCTGAATGTTTTAAGCATGTTGGCAGTAAAAACGTCCCTCTCCTCTGGAGTTTCCTGGTAGTAGCACCCAACATATTTTGGTCGTAAATAGTTTCATCAAAAACTTAGACAGGGCCATGCAACCTGCTGCTGTTAAAAAAAACATTCTGAAAGAATACCTTTTTAAAAAGATCTTATGGGGCACTCAATTTCCACAGATGTTAGCTGAAATGAGTGGGGAATGTGCAAGAAAGTGAGAGGACATGTTCAGACTGGAGCAGATGCCAAAGCTGTTAACACTGGCAAAGCTTTAGGGCTACTGTCAAGTTTTGCTTTGTTCTATATTTTGCTTTTGTTTCTAGAAGCTGATGTGTTCTGTCAGCTCTGTCCTGGGTGGCATTTAGAGCTGTAGCTCTAAAATGCTTCCGTGAAAAGATTTTCCTTAAACTTGTCTTTAGTAAGCTAAAGGAAAGTAGTTGTGAAGTTCTGCATTAACAGGGATTTTAGGTTCTTGTTTTCTCTGTTTTTTTTAAAGCTTTCACAAAAGACACTGATGTTCTTGTGGACTTGTCAAGACATCAGTGTTTCAAAATATTTCACTAACACCTGAAAATTTTTTTCCTTGGAATCCAATTATTCAACTGTGAGCTATTCAAGTTAAAGGTTTTTGGGTTTTTACATGTGTTTTGCTACGCTTCTTTTATGTGTGCACTTTTAAATAGTGCATAAAACTCAAAAAAACCCTTTGAAGAACATTGGTTCTTCACATTTGAAGTGATTTACGAAACATATCTTTAAGAGAAGAAATAAAATGACATTTACTGCATATCAGGTCCTTGTAACTACTTGGCTTAGCCTTTCTAACACATTGTTTGCATTGTTTGGATTGGTTTATTATTACTGTGCATTTTTTTTCTCTTGCTGTTGCTCAAATATCAAGCTACAAATGTTTCTTCAACTTTTTCTGGATTAGAAACGTTTTTAAGAAGACTGAGCAGTCAATATGTCTCTTTTGGTGGTGAACTATCAGAAAATACTAGAGGTGCTTTCAGAGGTAACACAAGACTTTTTGTGGCATGTACAGTATTGCTTCTTGATGGTAACCTTAGTGCTAATTCCCGATGGAATACTAGCACTCACAGTTCCCGGGTAGGTTAGGTCTGTAATGGCACTTGCTTATAGTGTTAATTACTGTGTCTTCCTCATAAATTTAGTGCCAAGTGATAAAGGTGTGAGTCTTAATATGAAAAATGTTACACTAAGGAAAGGCTCATTGCAATATGTTTTGCACTTAAAATATTTTTTCCTTTAAATCCTATTAGATTGCTTCACCAAGAAGAAATACATCTGTAATTGCCTGACATCTTTGTCAGCACTCCTTCGAAAGGGATTTGATCAGTGAAGATGAAGTAGCTGTTTAACAAATTCCATTTTCTGTATCTGTTGTTATTCTACATACTAGTGTCTACTTTTTCATTTCTTTAGTACTACTTCATACTGCTTTTTCATTTCTTTAAATTTAAAGAACATGATGGATTGAGCAGACTGGAATCTGATATTTCCACTCTGTGGAAGGTAACTGGGAGAAAAAGATTCCATGGGAGAAGTTTTTCTAAGGATGCTTTTAAGGAGGACAGGCTCCTTCAAGTGGTTCTCAGTAACAGGATGCGGGGTAACGGGCACAAGCTGGAACATAGGAAGTTCCTATTGAATATGAGAAAAAACTTCTTTCCGGCGAGGGTGGCAGAGCACTGGAGCAGGCTGCCCAGGGAGGGTGTGGAGTCCCCTTCTCTGGAGACTTTCAAGACCCGCCTGGATGCAGTCCTGAGTAACGTGCTCCAGGCAATCCTGCTTTAGCAGGGGAGCTGGACTAGATGATCTCTAGAGGTCCCTTCCAGCTCTGAAGATTCCGTGATTTTTAGCCAGGAAAAATGGAAGAACAACAATAACATTTTTCTGACCATATGCTCCTGTTTTACTTCAGTTTTTAAATGTAAGAAGAAAGGAGATTTGCTTAAATGTGAAAGGTAACAAATAACAAAAATGAAAGAAATATCTTTTCTGTATTGTATGATGAGCTGAAGAAATCTATACTTAGAATTTTCTTTCTTGGATAATAGGTCAGACTAAGGTTTTAAAAATATGTTTAGTGGCTGAACCTTCACAAGTATATTTTGTTTAGAAGGACTCAGTTAAGTGTATAAAAAAAGCTACAGATACACATATTTGAGGTTGGAGTATTATATGTTAAACTTAATGATTTAAGCTGTGTTGTTTCTGTTTTCCACTGGTACATCTGAGGAAAGATTGGCCTAATGGTGAGAGGGAAAAAATAAGAGTATTGTTTGATTTATGCTTGTAAAGATATAAACCAAGACGTAATAATTCCTCTGTAGTGGCATGGGTTCAGCTCCACCTGGAATCTTATCTTTATTTCTTTGCCAAAAAGATATTGATACAACTGGAAGAAATTCAGAGGACAGTAACAAAAAAAATGATAAGGGCTCGAGTGGGTTGATTTGTGAAGAAAGCTTAGAAGAATTGGAGATGTATGGTTTGTCTCACAGGTAACTGTGATCGTGGAAGAGGAAAATAATAAATTGCATATAAATGGGATCTCACTGTAAAAATATTAGATGAGGTGTCACAGAGAAAGTGGTGGAAGCCTACCGCTTAGGTGTTTTAACGTAGGTTAGAAACTGTGCAGCTGGGAATTCTCCATTGGCAAAGAAGATGGGCTGGAATAACCTCTAGTCTCTTTCTTGCTTTGCTTTTAAAGTTCTTCACCTTATGCTTTTAAGAATACCTTTAAAAAGGTATTTCCTGTCATTTTGCGTTTGCACTTTCTAATAGAGGAGTTGCCAGCCTGTAGTTTGTGTACGGTGGTACAGGGGCTGTTCCCAAATGGTAACAACACTTGTGTGAAGGCATTTTTCTAGGCAGCCGAGCCAGCAGCTCCATATGGGCCCTTAGTGGTGTTCATGGCCTGCTTCGCTGGAGTCACTTTTCTTTTCCTATGGCCCCCATAGATGGTGGGTGATGTCCCACCTCAGCCACCAGCCTGATGGGCTGCACTTTGTGCTGTGGGATGCACCACTGCGCCGCAGGTGGGGCTGGGGGTGAGGACAGCGGAAAGGCAGTGTTGTGGCCTTCTGCGTGGGAAGGAGGCGTGGTGCAAAGATGAAAGTTTGCGCTACAAGCCTGTAGGTTACATGAATTTCTGAAGTCTTGGGGTTAGATGCTAAAAGCTCAAAGTTCAGACAAACAAACTGTTTCTCATCTATAGCGGATGTTCTGATTTCCATTTGCTCTCTGCTGTGTTGATTGACATTGTCCCACTAAAGCTCACACCCCTGGGAAAACTTGGAAAAGTATTCAACCCGATAGTACTTGCCATAAAAATAATGCAAATAACTTAAACAATGACTTGTCAGCAGGCAGTACTGTCGTCACTTGTGCACACCCAAGTTCATTGGTGCTTGAGAAGCCCACAGCCGTGTACATGGACCACATTACAATTTAGTAATGGCAATAGGAGTCATATCGTGCGCTGTTTGACTGCCTGAATTTTAGTTTAATTTAAAAATGTTTTAAGGTCCACTCTGTTAATCTGCATGTTAAGAAAAGTTTTAAACTTTTTCTCCCTTGCATTTAGAACAACAAAACCTCTTGAAGTACTGTAGATACCACTATCTGAAGCTGTTCTGAAAAAGACTCATTAAAATAAAAAGGAGGGCTGGCAAATGAAGAAGTTCAGTGCTTAGCCATTGGCTCTTAAACTACCTGAAAATCTTCTTTCCCCTTCGCAAATGTTGGCTTGCATGTTGCCTCTACCATTGCTTCTGGCAGCTACGTGTTTGTTTATTTTTACATTCTCCCTCCTGCCATTTCTTCTTCTACTCCCCTGAGCCTTCTCCAACTTAGGAAGCTTTAATTTATTACCCTGTCTCTGTCATCTTATCTTGTTGGAAGCTGTCAGAGGAAAACGGCGAGTCTGCCAAAGCAGCAGTATTGGAAGTGGAAAACAGGTCAACTATTTTATTTTCTTTCTTTTTTAAAAAACACATAAAACTTGCTAGTGTTCCTCTGACACAGGAGGACTTTAATTTCTGTGAAGCTTTCCTGCACCTTTGTGCATGTCTCTTTTTTTAAAGAATATTTTAAAACATAAAATCGTCCAAATGTAGAGGCTGTTATGTACATTTTAGCTCCCTGTATACACACAAAATAGGAGCTGCAGCATATTAATGCTTCTCCGCATGGCAAAAATGGGTCTATATTTTTAGATAGTTCAGCTCAAGCTTCTCAAGAAAGAGGGGAAAAACATGTTAGATCTTTCTTCTGTATCCTGCTTGCTGATTTATAAATATGAGCAAGTATGATTCATCTAACTGGGTTAATAATGACAACTTCATGCATTATATATGTTTACATTTGTTGCAAGTAAAATAGGAGCACAGGGAATACAATAGACTGGTAGTAATATACAGGTGATAGCACACAGAAGGAATTAATTTGAATAGGCAAACTTTCTGCATACTTTTAAGAAGAATGTTGAGTTTTTTATCCTATTCTTTTTTTAAAGTCACTTTGGACTTTCAGGCCCCATGACTTGAAATTCTAGGGAACATCAAGAACTGCTTTGGAGGCCAGTTGATGTTTATAGGGATATGCCTGGGTTAATATTTGAGGGCCTGATATTCTTTCTTTCTGACTGAAGGAAAAACTACTTGTCTTGAGTCTGCTGTTGAGAAATGCTTTTCTCTTGCTTTGTGCTGAATTATCTAGATTTGAAGAGTAATTAACTGGAGGCTATGAAGGTATTGATCTTCAGGTTAAGCATTTGACTGTAACATACTAATAGATTAATAAAGTAGAAAACTTTGCAAAGGATGAGATCTTAGAGGAGACCTCTTCTGCTTCTCTACCTGGATAGCCATTCTGGATGTGTGTGTTCCCTCTGTCTTTAAAGACCATACTTTCTATATTTCTTCAACCTTCCCATGAAGAGGCAATGTGTTTAAGCTCAAAAATTGATGTACGTTCACTTTCTCTGTGATTGCTTGCTAAAATTTCAAGCAAATATAGTAAGATAGTATCTTTGAAGAGGAAGGGTTGGGGTTTGGGGGCTTTGTTTTAATAGCAGCTGTTGAGTACCACTGGGGATGGGACCTCTGAGTCCGTTCTAGTGAGGCCACCAAGCAACTATAGGGTGACACTGTTCTGTATTTTCCATTCTGCGGAGGCTGAAGTGTCACAACTGGAAATACTTTTTTCTTGAAGTTCCTGTTAGTGTCCTTTCTTCTCTGGATGGCTTACACTAGAAGGGACTTTGGTGTTCCCAAAGAAACAGAAACATGTGTTGCTACATGATGCGAAGTTCTTTCTGTATTTTGAACCTTTGAAACCCATATGCATTTCAGTGCTTCTTTAAAAAATGGCATTTTAAAAGAACTGCTAACAGTAACACCAAAAAAAGAAACTCATCCAAAGGCAACCTTCACAAAACCGCTGCAAAAGTTATTACAATTTTTTTTCCATGCTCTGGTTTTTACTCTTCAGTGCAATCCATTTGAATTGTTATAGTTTAAACGGCGCGTAGGCATCATGGCCCGTAGCTTGAATCATAGAGCATTAGATATGAAGTCTTTCTTTTACTGGTGTATAATAGTTACTCTCTTATTCCTGCTGTCTTTCTTCAGTCTTTTTCCTTATCAAAATATTATTGTGCAGATACTTATCCAAAACCATGATTATTTTACTGTTGTCTTCATTTGAAATTTTTTTTTCTTCTTGAATTACTTGTTTACTCTTGAATTACTTGCATACTCAAGACTTCATAAAATCCCTGTTTCGAAGTTTGTGTGAGGTAAACAAGGCAGATGTATTACTTTTAAAAAATACATAGGAAATATTTGAATAGTGTCTTTTTTACAGGGCAGCATTTTTTGTCTTTATAACTTCTGTCAGAATAAGACGCCATGTATTGTGAGAGTAGCAGATACACTTTATGAAATAGGTCTGAAGAGAATGGAAAATGAACAGGATTAATTTAAAATACACAGATGAACTTAAGATCTTTAAGTGCTGAAAAACTGCATGATTGTTTTCATATAATTTAAACAGTGAAATCAAGCAATGTAAAAATTAGTGGTCTTACTTTGCAGCCATTGTTGGATGAAATATTTATTGTCAGCAGTAAGGTTTCCTGCTGGCTTGGGTTACAGTGTTTCCAGAGTAAGTTTAATTAACTCACATTGCCTCCATCTTTGGTTACCGGCTGTACTGATAAACATCTCCGTAAAAGAGGGTTAGGAAAATAATATCTAAGATTTCCTTGTGAAACACTGTCTCAATTCACACATTTCACAGAGTGTGTTCTGCGTTAAAATCTATTAAATATTTTGATGTCATTTTCTTGTTACAGATTCAGAATATGAACAACATAATCACTTTTCCATTGGACAGTTTGCTGAAGGGAGATCTGAAAGGAGTAAAAGGGGTATGTTTTTCTTCTTATTTATATTATTATTGTTGGTACATAAATAAATTTAGTTAGCATATTAATCTTGTTTGATGGAAAGCATGGGATACTAAAGTAACGTATTAGCTTAATAAACAAGATAATTTTTTTTTGTGAATTGAATCATCCCTTCTGTTTGTGGTTTCATATACAGCGTGCTCTTGACTGTATACAAAACAACATTTGAGAAGCTTTAAAAGCAGCCCTGAGGGCAGCAGAGAAAGAGGTGTAAGAATTTAGATATTTACTTAATTGAGGAGGGGATAATACTTTATTTAAAAGGATTATTATTAATATATTTATTTAGCATTCTAAACTTAACTGGAACTATAGAGATTATTAAGAAAGACACATTAAACTACATGAGCATAGAATTTTTCTTAACAAAGCTGGGATCTGTTTGTGCCCTGAGGATATTTCATATTTCAAATAATAATAACTTGGGACTCAAAGGATAATATGTTTATAATAAATTTCAAAGCCTATGGCCAACAAACTTATTTGGCTAACGCTTCGTTTACTACTGAGCAAACAGGAAGCCACTGGCAGCTATTGTTCTTGGACATCGAAGGAAGAAGAAAAATGTACATAGACTAAAAATGGCCTCCATATATTACTGGAGGATAAAAAGATTATTTAGTAAGATAAGCGTATCATCTTTG
Source organism: Rhinoptilus africanus (assembly GCA_013400135.1). Taxonomy (NCBI): domain Eukaryota; kingdom Metazoa; phylum Chordata; class Aves; order Charadriiformes; family Glareolidae; genus Rhinoptilus; species Rhinoptilus africanus. Next base: position 89,735 of record VXBO01007955.1, read on the forward strand.
TGTTGCTCGCTTACCACATTTCACTCCTCTTATTCTTCTCTTTTTCTGTGTCAGAATAAATACATTTATTACAACATAGGGCAAACACTATGTTCCTGACTTGAGAAAATAATCAAATGCTGCTTTGATTAATTTCAAAACTGTTGAAATAAGTAGCTGACATGTAAGAATTAGTTCCTAATCTGTAGTTGCAAAGTCTTTCCAGTGTCTGAGAGTTAACAGCGGGGCTCTTTTTTTGTAGTTGGCTAATCTCTTGAACTCCAGCAGAATTTCAACTGCTGCATTTTTAGATATCAGTGACATAATTTTACAACCTGTTATGGTCATTTTATCCAAATTGGCTTCTTCAGAGGGAAAAAATAAAGGAATTTGGAACATAAGTGTTTCAAATTTCTCACAGAATTAGTTGTATCAAGCTGTATGGCCTATACTGTTACCATTAAGTCAGTGGGAAATTGATTTCTTAAATCTTCAATGGAGTGAATTAAGTCCTCAGCCAAGGCTATGCCACAGCCTCAGGACAGGTGCTTCTTTCCAGTGGAGCCAGAGATGGAATGATGACAAAAGAGTAGATTGGATTAATTGCATAGTGTGCTCTTGGGATGACATGCAGTTATACCTTCTAAGGAGTAAAATGGAGCTGTAAAAAGCATCCTAGAGATGCTTTTAATAACCTGAGTGTATTAATTCTGTGTAAAATATTTGTTTTTCCTATGTGTGAGATTGCTTTTACACAATCCTTAGGTGAGCTATTCAGGAAAGGGTGGAGTCCCTTATTCTAGTTGTCACTGCAGATGGCCAAGGTGTGTCTTCATCGTTACATCCACCATATTTTTTGTGTAAATAACTAACTGTATTTTTTTCTTTTTCATGACAGGACTTGAAAAAACCCTTTGATAAAGCTTGGAAGGACTATGAAACAAAAGTGTATGTATCTTTGAAACTTTATTTAAAAGGGAAGTATAACTGAAATCTGTAAAGGTCATTATTTAATGTTAAGGTCCCAGCCCAAGGTCCTAGCTGGGAAGCTGAGGGGTTTTTTTTTCTTCTTCTTTTTTTAAAAATTTGATTATTAAAACCTGGAACTGTGTGAAAATACAAGTACATAGACACAGTCATTTCAAATTCTGTAGTATGCAACTTATTTCGAGACAAAATTGTCTTGTGTGTATGTGTTAGTGTGTGACAGTTAGTGTCTGTGGTAGACCTCTTTGCTTAATGAAGTTTCAAGTAACAAGCATAATCTCCCAGTGTATGTTCTTCTACTGCAAATTCTTACACTTCAATTGAGAAAGTTTTGCTTTAATTGGGAAAGAATTTTTAAAAAATTTTTAATAACGTCCATATTACTACCTAGAATCTACTAAATGTGAAAATCCACTTCCTTTTCTGTTTTCTTCTACTTTTGGAAGACACTACTGTATAAAAGGAAAAGTTAGTAACCCTATGTTTTCATCCTTAACTACCAAACATAATTGTACTTGATGTCCTTTTAAGCATTTGTTGTTCCTGTTTTTTTTTCTTCTCCTCATCAGTGACTAATTCACTATAATTAGCAAGTTTCTTAAGTCAGAAGAGCACAGAAGAAATTATATACTTTATGCCTGAGTGTTTTCAAATGTCTTAACAAAAAATGTCAAGAATATGCAAGTTGAGATTTAGCACTGCATTTGTTAGCCTAAAACCCTTGTAATGACTCTTTAACATCTCTGGGTCTAGCGTGTCTTATGAGACCATGCCCAATGCTTCAGGTCTCCAGGAAGACGTTATTTGATACCGAGCCTTTGGCACTTACCAACAAGGTGGTAAGGCTGGTGAGGGCATGAATTTGTTTGCCACTACCAATCCAAAACTGCCCATGATTCCAGATTGATCCAGTAACCTTGGTAAACCACATTTAATTAGTGCGGTTTGTTTAAACATGTGGATATTTTCTGCATTTCATGCCAAGGTTGGATGCTTTTAGCAGCTGTCTTGCGCACTGGAAGTGGATGAATACCTGTATGAGTCTTGTTTGCTATGTCTCGTGTTGCGTGTTGAGCCCAGTTTACTATAAGCCACTTGTTTGAAGGTGCCTGATGCACATTATAAACAGGTATAAAATTAGTTTTCATAGCAGAATTTTATATCCAGCTAAATTAATCGAGTGAGTCAATAAAGCTCAGCAACTAAAATCAAACATAATTAATTTTGGTATCTTGTAAAGTCTTCAGGTGGTTTAGTGCCCTATGTCAGAACAGTTGTTTCCTGGGCTGACCAAGTCAATTGTATCAGCACAGCTGGTAGTCTCTGAAACAGAATTTTATAGTGGGTTTTATTCCTCCTTCCAGTGTTACCTGGATTGTGGCTATTGGCTGAATTTCATGTCACACATCCATCATCATTGATCTTCTGAGGTGGCGCTGCATGTGTCAGACCATTTCTGATGGTATAGGTCCAGAAGAATCATATATGATGACACTGTTTAACATAAATAGCTTGCAGGTCCCCAACCACCTAGATTGGTTGAAAATCTAGCACTATTTTTTAAAAATTTTTTTAATTGCACAAAGTTATAATGGTTGTCTGGTGGTACCCACTGTTGTATGCAAACAGACTTCAGAAATTATTTCTGTAGGTGGTTTACTCACAAAAGCAACACGTTTAGCAAGTTAGCTAAATTTCATTATTCCTTTTGTGAATAACAATGAGAACGGTCTAATTACTGCTTTCTAGGCTCAGTTGTGAAGAAGACCTGTGTGGCTTTTGGTTTTTGAAACTGCCTCGTTATAGCTGGATTTTCATAACAAGACATTCTGAAATGTTAAGATGAACCTCCAGTCTGAATCCCGGGAAGATTGTGATGGCTCCAGTGTTTTGTGTTCTTAATACCAGTGAATTTGGTGCTGTGCCAGTTATCGGCTGTTGAAGTAATTAAGATTTCTAACCATTGCCCATAGCAGTAGTTTATCTCTGAGGAGGGGCCATAAAGAGCAGTCCTGTAATTTAGTCTGCTATTGTCTACCTGTGCTTGCTTGCTGGATCTGAAAGCTTGCTTACCTACGTATAACTCATTCATGGTGACATCCCACAAAGTTTATGTGCAGAATTTAAAATACATTAGCATGCTGCTGGGACACATACCAAGAATGCTGTTAGTACTGGACCGAGATCTCTGATGCTTTTAGAATTTCTGATAAAATATTCACCAGGATGAGTATGTTGCAGTGATGTAAAGATTTGTACTTGGATCCTCAGTTCGGTCAGAGTGGGTGGTCTGTTTCACAGTCTTTCAGAGTCAGGTATTCCAGAAATATTTTTATCTGCTTTTTTAACTTAGTTAAGTGCTCGAGAAGTAAAAATGCCCATAGAAATTGTATTTGAATCTGTATATTTGGGGGTTCTCATTTGAGTTTGAGGACAATAGATACTTGGAAACATTGTTGTGTATATTATTTTGTTCAGGACCTGAAAATGTGATGTTGACGTGTTTATTTTCTGTCTGTGGGATTGAATCCAATGCTGCTTGTATGATATCATGAGGTTTGGTTGTGGTTTCTTTGTTTTTTTTTCCTTTTAACCACAGTCCTTTAGAAAGCCTACTTTATGACTTTGCTTTCAAATAAGACACTTGGGTTTTGATCTGAAACAAGTTCCTTTTTCCACTGTAAGGAGATACCTCTTTACATGTTACCTTTAGTTTCTGCAAGATTTTTTAACAAATGAAGCACACCTCCTTGACAATGCTTATTTCTAAGCTATTTATGTGTCAGGTTATTCAACATGCAAAAACTGAAGGTAGCATGTGTTCATCAGGAAATTCTTTCAGATCCATTACCATTTTCTATGATGCTTCCTGGTGGGGGCTGGTACAATTTATTTGTGCTCTAGTTTTTTTAAGTGGTTAGATGAAAGTTCCACATCAATATTCTAGAGTTTAAAGCTCTTAGTCTAGCCTGTTGAACTCCTTCACTTTCATCAAGACCAAAGGATCATCTGCTTGAGGCTTGGGATAGGGAGCCTGGGAATTCTGTGTACAGGAAAATTCTTTAAAACAAGGGGCTTTTTTTGTGTGTGTGTCTGGTTGTTTTACAACAGCAGAAGTTACTTATTGTGGCTTAAGTTAACCAAGGAGCAAACCAATTTTCCGTAGTTCTGTTGAGTTAAATTCAGACTGGAACTTCCTCAAGACCCCTGCCCCTGCAGTAGGACTGTGAGATTTGTCAGATCCTCTTGCACATAAGATCAGTTCCCAGAAAAACTGAGATGTTGCCAGCTGTCATTATTGGGCATTGATCTTTAGGAATCAGAGATGGGAAGTTTTATGGTGTGATTCTGAAGTTAAGGTGACAATTTTAATTCAAGCCTGAGTCTGTTCCGGTCAGCTTTATCATCTGCTGAATTTTGGACATAGGAGAACAGTGAGGTTTTTCTGGGTTGCTATTATATCTGCCACTGAGGTTTCTTGAGATAATAACTGTTTTGATTCTGTGGCTATCCCGAATGGATCTGAACTTCCTTATAGCTGTGCATTTTGGTCATCTGTAGCAGTGGGTACTGACACTGAGTCATCTCAAGAATTCTTGATTGTGAATTGAATTTCTTTGTTGTAGTAACTTCACAGTCTCTGCCGTGACAAAAAGGACACAGGGACTGGGAGAGCTAACCTCAGCCTCCCCTACAGCTTGTGCTGCCAGAGTGGGATGGTGGATGTAGGTGTTGATAGCCAGAGGTTTGCTCAGCCTTCTTTGGTCTCTTGCCTTAGATGACTCCTTGTTTGGACTGTGCCTAAAACCAGTCCTAGGTTTATGCTTAGTTAGCTTTCTTTTCCAGTGATACTTCTTCAAATATGTGAATATCTCTTTTTGTTCTTTATTTTTTTCCTTTATTTTTCTCTTCCCTTTGGGTTAACAAAACCATAAAGGCTGCTTGGCTGCTCTTTATCTGAATATCCCTCTGTCTCATATGCTTAAAATCGTACCGTTCATCTGCATTTCCTAGTCACAAGTACAGACCCGTGAAGCTAAGCGCCAGATATCAAAGTGGTATTTTTGGAGTCTGTGTAGAGGTGACAGTATCTTCATCCTGATACCTGTCTTGATAGGCTGTCTTTATAAGGAAGAATTGGAGCTTATTTGCCTCAATATCTCATCTCTCTTACTTGCACCTTTGTGATGACATATCTGGTGCTAATATACCCAAGTGTGACCTATTTGAAAAGAAATTCCGTTAATTCAAAAATGGCATTTGTCTTGCTTTTTCCCCAAAGCAATTTCTCAGCTGCTACTTCAAGCTCTGTATGTAATGAAGTGTGCTTAAATATTGCTATGTATCTAGTTTTGTTTGAGAGAGTGATGTTCAGATCCATTCTTAAGCTCATGGATCACCATCATCAATGCTGATTATTATGCAACTTCTTTGCCCAGTAGCTACCGAACTTCTCGGAGTATTTTCCTGAAGATCACCTTAGCTGAAGTAACTGAGGGAGGGTGGATCCATTTTTCTTTATACCTTGTGACTGTTTTCGAATAAGGGAGTAAGAGGAGCAAATAATCCCGGAGCTTTATGCCATCAAAAAATTGGGAACATCCTGAGGTGACATTCATGAATAATTCATCTTTTCTCACCATCAGTCATTAACATGCTTCAGTTGAAGCCATAAAGATTTTAAAATGTTTTTAAAGCTTTAAAGTAGTTAAAAGCAGTGCATTTCTCTTAGGACCTCAGTTACAGCCTTTGTTTCCCATATAGGAACTGCACTATGGCACTGCAGCGGGATTAGTCTGTCTGTGTCCTTTGGGTAGAATTGGTGCGGACTGGGCTCTTTTTGTTGTGAGGCAGTTGCTTTCCCCCATGTACTTAAACACTAATGGCAGGCACGCCGGGGGAGCATATGGGGACGGAGTACACATGTCATAAAAACTGCTCATTCTCCCAGCAGGCAGATCGTATTCAACAAGGCAGCAAGCCAGATTTCACCCACATTCTTCAGTTTAATCCCTCCTGTTGTGGTAGATTTTGAGGTAAAGACATTGTATCAATTTTTCACAGGAAATACAAGCATTAATTTACTGAAGCATATTATTTACTCATTTTTTAGCTGAATAGTAGTGTCTGTATTCCAGACATAAACCTGTCTTTCCTGAAAAGAAAGAAATGTTAATTTTTTAAATAAGGGTGTCTTACTTTTAGGCCTGTAAATATATATTATCTTCAGAGGTCCTCAGCTAGTAAGTGTTGTGCTAATGCTATGAAACATAAATGCTTAATGAAAACTAACAAGCTTTTCCTGGGAAGGCTGGCTCCCTCTCCTCCTTCGCCATTCTCCTTGTAAAAGACGGGCATGAGGTCTGTTATGTGCAACTGAGTGAAGAGAACAAGTTGTTTGAATGTGCTTATGGCACTATAAGATCAAGGCAGTAGGCTCAGGTGCATTACATTACTGTGTGGAAACCCAAACACTCATATCTGGGTATAATTATTATTAATGATTTGTTTATGAACCATTTGAAGCCAATAGAAGAATGAACAAATTCTACAGTCTTCTGTAAAGATGTCTGCATGGCTATTTGATTCAATTATGATGTTGTCAATTTGGTAAAATACTTTTTTAAACAATATCTAAAAAACTTACCTGAAAAATATGCAAATTACTCAAACTATACAAATTTTCTCAAATTACTTCTTCAAAGCTGTAACTTGACTCAGTAGATCATTGATATTCATAGACTGTAGGTATTTCTGCCACGTTTCCTTTTAAAGCCTGTACATAAGACAAAGGGGAGGTCACATCTTGAAAATAGTGGCATAGAATGAAAGTGCTAGATGAGGTAGCTTTAATATAGAGTCATAGATAGAATAATAGAATCATTTAGGTTGGAAAAGACCTTTAAGATCATCAAGTCTAACCATTAACCCAGCACTGCCAAGTTCACCACTAAACTATGTCCTTAAGTGCCATGTCTACACATACCTCCAGGGGTGGTGCCTCAACCGCTTCTCTGGGCAGCCTGTTCCAGTGCTTAATGACCTTTTCACTGTAAACATTTTTCCTAATATCCAGTCACCTAAACTTCCCCTGGCGCAGCTTGAGGCTGCTTCCTCTTGTCCCATCGCCTGTTCCTTGGGAGAAGAGACCGACCCCCACCTCTCTACAGCCTCCTTTCAGGTAGTTGTAGAGAGCGGTAAGGTCTCCCCTCAGCCTCCTTTTCGCCAGGCTGAACTGAGGGTGCACTTGATCACTCATCCGGATCATTGATAAAGATATTAGAAAGAACTGGCCCCAGCAGTGATCCTTGGGGAACACCACTCGTGACCAGCCGCCAACTGGATTTAACTTCATTCACCACAACTTTTTGGGCCCAGCCATCCAGCTAGTTTTTTACCCAGCGAAGAGTACACCTGTCCAAGCCATGAGCATCCAGTTTCTCCAGGAGAATGCTGTGGGAAATGGTAGCAAAGTCCAGGTAAACAACATCCGCAGTGTGCTGCTTTGAGCCCGAGATTTCATAGTAAGTAATTTTATTTTGAAAGAAATTACCTGCAAATTAAATGGAAAAAGCTTTGAATGGGTCTGCAGATATTATGAATGAAATACTGGAATGATTTAGGAACGTTTTGCTCACTCTGCCTTCTCCCTATCGTCCAGTGCAGGATGAGTGAAGGGGAAAAGCTTTCCAGCATTTCCAAAGGGAAAAGATAACTTCTTCATTCAAGATTTGGGTGATAAGAGGGAGTCATGCTTTACTATCAACCTTGACAGATAGTAGGATAAAATATAGCTCTTTCAGTGAAAGGCTAGGGTGCCAGAGCTGAAGTTGGACAGTCAGGCTGAAAAGGAAGCCTAGACAAAGAAAGGATATTTGAAATGAAATTGTGTAATATTATTTTATCAAACAAAATAGCCCTTGGAAGCACATTTTCCAGAGTGCTCCCCATTCAAGTCTGTGCCTTCCAGGTGCTATTCCCAGTCTCTGCCCCTTCTCATGTACGTACCCAGACTCAGCCTGAGTTACTGCCATATGGGGAAGGAGAGGAAGAAGGCCAGAGTTGCTGCCCAGCCAGCCAGTTCACTTCTGCTGCATGTATTCAGGGTGTTCTAGTTGTTCACCCTTGTTCACTGGCTCAAAATAAATACCAGTCTGTGGTGTGTTAAACAGTAAAATAGGTACTGTCCTTTTTAAAGTTTAAAAAAATAAAAATGTCTGCTTTGATGTTTATTTATACTATGATATGTATGACAAAATTGATTTCTTTGAAATACAAATTAAAATATATATTGGAAGAACAGTTGGTTTTCACATTGGAGCTCTAAAAATAGTCAGTAGAAACTGAATGGGCAAGACCATTTATTTTGTATCTGATTGACTTTTCTGTTGTGATTGTTCATCCTGTGTTTCAGCTTTACTTGTCTGTCACACAAATCTGAGCTCACTGTGTATTAGCCATGTGCAGCTGCCTTGTAAATGGACTGAAGCGTGCTCAGATTTTAATCTTAGTCAGCAAAAGTCTATATATGTGATATGTGCTGCATGAGCTTCAAGAACATCAGCTTGACAAAACATTTCCTTCTGTCTTATTGTTTCTAGAGGATTTTTCTAGTTTTCCTAATTTTCTCATTAGTTTTGCGTAATTGATCTGCCTGGAAAACCCAGATACCCTGCAGAATTTTGAAATCCCACAGTGGCACATCATAGAACTGTCTTTGCCAGCAGGATTTGGTTAATGTCACTGTAGAGTGACACTTAAAGCTGAGTTGGCCCTTGCATTTGGACAGGAAACACAGCCAACCTTTCACACTCGGAAGATTTGCCTGCAATGCTGCTGTACACAGTTTCTTTGTTTCCGTAGAAACAAAGTGCTCTGTAGTATCAGTTAGATTCGAGGTAGCATATTACTGGAGCAAAACATCAGGTTAAATTTGGGATTACAAAGCTGAAAATGTGGGTAGAGACTAAAAGCACAAATAATAAGGAAATACAAATGTGAAATGCACCATCACGTGTCTTCGGTGTTTGTCACTGAGGGATGGTTTGGGTTTTTTTGTAAAGCGTCTCTGAAATTTTTGAAGCCATGGAGCCTGAAACTCCAGCAAACGGCTTCATGGACATCTTACTTCTCTGAAATACTTGGTAGATGTCGCTATGCTTTAGTCTTGGTTTAACTACTTTTTGCCTGTGGAGTATGATTTATCTTTAAGAGTAGGAAGGACTCTTTCACCAAAATCTAGCTCTTTCTTTAGAAGGAACTGAATTTCTTAAAAAGATGTATGCTGTAATATTGTGCATAATGTTTGACTCTTTGGCAGTATTGTCTTTTGGTTTAGATAGCATCTAGGGACACCTTATAACATGTTAATAAACTCTGAAGATTTGAGAAGTGGTTATGTCACCCTATGTTTGACTCTTGTTCTCTGTAAACAATGAAAATATAACTATCCATTTCTATTGTATTGTTAGACTTGACTCACTTTTCAGTGAATTCTCTGGGCTCATGAATTAGGTTAATGTGGAAATTAAAAGAACTAAAACTGTCCTGGATCTTTGCTCTGAGGTTTTTACTTTTTTAGAACTATTCAAGTATGGTATAATCTAAACTCTCCTAGAGCATGTGCTAGAAAGGAGATCCATATTTGTCATTTTCTGTGAATCTTTGTAATGGTTTATCTTCCTTATTCACGGTTAACGTCTGGTTAACTCTTGTGTTTGTATTCTGTGGCTACAAAATGGCATAATTGGCAATAAGTGGGTAAGAGTACAGACTTATTTTTGATGAAAACAGAACATCCTAGAACCAAATTTTTCTTCAGGTGAGCGAGGGTTTTTCAGAATATATAGCCTGCCTGCTTCTGGCAGGACGCGATGGGGTGAGGAGGAGCGCAGAGCTGGCTGGATGTGCTGCCTGCTGGTATACTGCTGCGGGCTGGCTCTGCCACGCCTGCCGCTACCGGGAGCACAGAGGAGCTTTCTGAATTGCTGTTCCTAGCGTTTCCCTGTGGGAATGTTATGGGATGGGATTAATGGGATTAATTCTAGTTTTCCCTTGCTGCTTGAGGTGTAAGAGGAAGCAGTTCCTCATTCTTGAGGAGTAGAAGTACAGAATGTATTGTTGACTGGAAGTCCTTAGACCATTTAGGGCTTTTTCCCGTAAGCTGTTAGGGTAATGTTAACATCAGGTTAAGAGAGCACTTGAGACATGTCATCCTTTCAGAGAGAGAGCTGAGAGACACTTGACTGCCCAAGAGGAGGTATGACAGCGCCTGTGTTATTTGTTCCTCTCATCTGCTTCCTGTATTCCTGTGTAATACTTCCTCTTGTTCAAAAGCAGTATAGCATTTCCTCAGGAAGCTCTTTCCAGAATTTTCAGCTTCTGAAGAGTGCAAGTGGCAAACTAAAAGACTTTAGCCAAAAAGTAAACACCTTCATGTATTTTCTTTTATTAATGTCTTTTTTTCATAGCAGGCTTGTCTAACTGGGCAGTATAATTATGCTACCGCCTTTGGGAACAACATGGAGAAGGGCTGTAACAAACGGACAAGTGTGTTTAGGGGAGTTATACTGTGTGGCAGACACCGGTTATTCATTTATATTCTGCAGGAGAACCTGTTTTATTCAAAGCTCTTGGAAAACGTTTGTGGAAACTTTTAGGGAATTAAGACAGCTGGTCTAGCAGACTTTGGAGTCTGCAACGCAGCCGGCTGGCTGGCATTCCCAGTGCCAACTGGCTCAGTAGCAAGTAGAGATGGCAACTGTGATTTTGGCTTCGGGAACCTGGTATATATAGAAGATGACTTGATGACAGGCAAGACTTAATAAAGCTGATGACATAATTGAACTCTGTTAACCAGTGTTTGGTCAGTTGGGATTAAACATCTCCCTGCATTTTAAATTAAAATTCATTGTTTTGCTTCTGGCTTTTTTTTTTTCTTCAATGCAAGAATGTAGTATGTTCCTCTCATTTAGTATCTTCTTTTGGAATATCTGTCAGGACATTATTTTAACAGATGATTGACTTAGATTTCAGCTACTGTATGTCATTGCTGATCTTTAGTCATTGTCAAATTTCAAATGAAATGTCATCTGGAAGTAAGTCAAATGCAAAGCTACAAGAGTTTGAGTCTGCAGCTGTCAGTCGACTTCGTGAATAATCGGATTTCCTGAGAAGCTGTGGATTTCTCACTTCATTGACTGAATCTTTGCCTTATAGTACAAAAATAGAGAAGGAGAAAAAAGAGCATGCTAAACTGCACGGGATGATCCGTACAGAGATAAGTGGAGCTGAGATTGCAGAGGAGATGGAGAAAGAAAGAAGGTTCTTCCAGCTACAAATGTGTGAGGTAAGATTCAATGTGAAATTCATATTATTCTGCTATTATTTTTGGGAAAATTTTGAAAACCACAATTGTTTAATGGGAACTGTGGTGTTAAAGTGAAATACCAAGTTATTAGTGAACTTCATTTGCTAAACCACTTTTTTTTTTAAACCTGATGTGCAAACTTTGCAGGGAATTTAGATCTCTTCTAATTTTGCTTAACACGTGAATTGTAGAATAAATAAATAATGCAAAACTCAATTAAACACTAAGAGAGGATAATAAATAAGGCTTTACACTACTACCTCACTATAAGGTATTTAAAGCCTTAGATCATTCTCTAAATTGTTCCGTATGGTGACAGCTGTTGCGTTATGAGTAGAGACTCCAGTCTAGCACACTGTTAGGCTGGTGCTGGAAAGAAAGTGCTAAGGACTGAATCCAGTTGTCTCTCAAGATGTTTCAGAATGTTTCTACTTTGACATCTTTGTGATTTTGAAGTATGTTAAATCTGATGTGAATATTTTTGTATTGATTAAGGACATGTCAGGTTCTGTAGCTGGGAATTCAAGTTGCCATGTTCGTTCTTTCTATGCATTGACTCAAAAATATACCATGGGTGTTTCTTCTGTTGTTACTATGCTGATTAGAGAGAATTTGACTCATTTGCCAACATAGCTTAACAGCAGTGGTCCTGAATACCACTTTTAGTAACTGCAAGCACTGATACTGAGTAGAAAGGCTTCATGTTCTTATATGGAGTCAGACTAAAGTATTCAAAACTGATGAGAGGATTTGAGTACCCAATAAACATACGGTTGTTGCCAGCCAATGGTCATAAAAGGGGCCTTTGTTTTGGTTTTGTTAGTAAATCCGAAGTGTGACATATTGAAGTTGTATCATAAATACAGGCTAATTCTCTATAAATTGTCAAAGTGAACTGAATGCCAGACGCGTAGAGCTCAATTTTAAATTAACAGGAACTAGAGGTGTGATTCTTCTAACTAAATACTATCCAGTGCACATGTCTACATTTAGGCTGTTCATCTGTTCACCTGAAGCAGCATAAAAAACTGCAACATTGAAAGCTGGCACTTGGATACTGCTTCATTTTAGTGGACCTAAAACATTTAGGGTGTTCTGCGGGTAAGGGAAAACCAGATGCATTAGAGCATTGGTAAGAAGACATTTCACTCCTTTTGCTTGGAGTCTAAGCAGGGGTTAAAAATTGTCATCATTTAATGGACAGTTAAGGATTCCTGTAAATATTTGGTCAGTCTTACTTCTGCTTGCCTGGCTTTGTGCTGTGGCATTCAGGGGAGGAGCTGTCACTTAATATGGACTTTGATTGTGTCTAATGCAAAAGGACACTAATAACACTTTTTTTTTTTAGCTTGGCAGTAGTTTTTTAAATCTCTTGCTAAACTAATTTGCTGTAATTACTGTGTATAAGGAATTGACAGAGAAAACGATAAAATCAGAAGTCAGGTTTAAAAACGGTTAAAATAATGCTTCGCTTTTTCTGAGTAAACAAATGTCTTCCTTAATGACATCTATTTATCAATTAATTCAAGAACTAGTGAGGGAGATACTTAGATGGGCTGCTAGGATTAAGAATGGCTTCCTAAATTTACTACACAAACCCTTTTATGCTTCCTTTAACACAGGCTTTCAGTAGGAGCCACAAAGGATGTTTTAACAATTTGAACTAATCATAGTGAAGTCCCACAGAGTATCAAAAATCAGCAGTGGCAACAATTGCTTTTGTGTAATTAACCCTTGAATACACTAATGCCTTCGCTTTTAAGTCTTCTAAACCTGCAACTGTTAAAGCTTATTGAAATATAACTAAAATATTAAAAAATACTGTAGCAGTAATAATTAATTTCTTTTGTGAACTACTATTTCAACAGTACCTGCTGAAAGTCAATGAAATCAAGATTAAAAAAGGAGTGGACTTGCTTCAGAACTTGATCAAGTATTTTCATGCTCAGTGCAAGTATGTTTTGGTTTCCTTTATATCTACACAATAATGAGCAATGTTTTGTTTTAAACTTTTGACATCATCATAACACTTTTCTAGATTTTTCAAACTAAATCAAAGATTAAACTATTCTTGCTGAAGTCTTTTGACAAATTGCACTTGTCATAGATTAATCGTTGCTTTTGTTACCATATTCTGAAAATTCTAATGGGGTTGAGCTAGTCCCGTAGAGTATGATTGTCTGTTCCAAAGGAGCGATGCACAGTAATTTGTAGTATTTCATAAACTACTCTTGAAACGGAGCTATTAGTTTGATCTATTACTTATTAGTCCATTAGTTTTGACGGGCTTTTTTGAGCGTATCTAGCAATGATCTGAACTGATTCTGTGTTCAAGAAAAATAAATTGCATAAGCAGTGGAATAAAACTATACTGAAAGAATTGCTCTTTTTCTAATTAATTCGAGGACTCGGTAATAAAACACAAAGCTCTCAATAGAATGATGTAGTTTTTTATGGTAGTCTTACAGATCAATAATACAGTGATAAAGTCATAGCTATAAACTTGGAAAAGCCACTGTTCACCTGTTCAAATCACTAAGTTTTCTTTTTTTCTTAAATGACCAGTCTGCATCTATCTAGGTTTTTTCCCTATATAGCTGTGCTGCTTTTAAAATCAGTTTCACTTGCACTATGTCATTCATCTGCTCTGTCCATTTAATAAGATTTTAACAACAAAAATGTTGTGTTTTCACTTTCATGTCAGCTTCCCAAAGTGAAAATGTTTTCTGTTGCAAATGATGGAGCAATTTTTAGTCAAATGTGCATGTAGTTGTGGTTTCTTTAAATTTATTTTTTAAGTTTCACTTTTCTTTTTTCTTTTTTTAAGAGCTGGAATACTTGGCATAGATAACATTACTGTGCCAATACAAAAATACCTATGATACAGTAAGATGTAACATATTTGGTTTGCATATCGGTCATAATTAATGCTTGGGAAACAAAGGTGGTTTGCTTTAGTAGGAAGATTGCATCAGGTGTTACATTATTTGGCTTCAAGTCACAATTATTTTATATCTACCAGACCTTTTGCTGTTCTACAAATGAGTCTTGCTTGTTCTGGGCCTTCAAAAAGTGGGGTATGAACCTGCATCTGAGATGAGAATGAGGAAAACTTACATGGTAGTAGATTGTGGCAGTTCTGAATCTAATTGGGGATTTTGCATGTTAGAATAAGGTTTCATGGAAGTAAACAGGTGGAGCAGTCAAAGATGCATAAAAAATAAATGTTGAATGTTTTGAAGTTTATGATGGCATATTTATATGCATATCTTCCTTTGGCAACTTTTTAAATGGAAAATACAAAGTAAAGTTTAATAACAGTTTGCTTTTTGTTTTTCTTCTTAAGTTTCTTTCAGGATGGGTTAAAAGCAGTTGAAAGTCTGAAGCCTTCAATTGAGACACTCTCAACAGATCTTTATACAGTGAGTAGTAACCTTTCACATTTGTGTTGTAAACTTAGGTTTTTACGGTAAAACTGTAATCATTTTGGTTCAGGTTGGCTGACTTTTAATAGTCAGCATTTTAAGACTGAATAGATTTTGAGAAAATATTGTTGTAATATCATATGCAGAAGCCTTAGTTTCAGTTCAGGACCCCACTGTGTAAAATGTTAGGAAAACAGCCTTTGCTCTAAAATGTTTACTAACTAAGTGGAAAATAACATATGGTTTCAAATTGAACACAAGAAAGCAAGAACAGCGTGAGGCAATATCAAAGCCTTAATCCAGCAACATCCTAGCCATTGTCAAGTTTTTTGAAGATATAAAGGAAAATAAATTAATCACGTTATCTTTTCTCTTTGTGTTTTCATTCTTTCTGAACACTTCGCAGAAAAATGAACCAATTAAGTAGCTAGTTTGTAAGAACTGTGTTGAAGCAATAATGTTATTTTTAACCTGTATTTTTCTTCATTCAAGATTAAACAAGCACAAGATGAGGAAAGAAGACAATTAACACAGCTTAGAGATATTTTAAAATCAGCACTCCAGGTTGATCAGAAAGAGGTGAGCATGTAAGGTGGTTTAACTTTGGAATACCCATTTTAATTACTTCTAATGTAATGTTAGTATTTGAAATAGAATTATTTTAGCCTTTATCAGCCATCTAATTTCTTTTGTTTGTTCATCTTTGTTCTGATGCTGATATTGAATGTTTCTGACAAAGGCAGGGTTTTTAAAAATTTATTCTCACTAAAAATATGTAAGACTTACTGCAAAATAATTTCTTTTTGTTACCAGTATTGCAAAATACTTAAGGTGGTGCACTGTGTGAACTAACAGACAATGGTGTCTGTGTTGCTCAAACTGAGAATGAAAGAACTTTGGCAGTAGCAAGGAGACTGCATTAGTACAATCCTATCTCACAATAATATTCCAAACTGTATAAAGATTATGTAAAAATGAACTTCAAATCCCAAAACACCTCTTGTCCTCATCTGTAAAAATGACAAGTTTGCTACTCTGCTGCAAGATGCCAGTTTTCAAACATGCAAGAGCTGGGTAAGTTTGGCAGTCTGGCAAATAAGTATTTTTTGAGTTTCAGTTATGATTGCCATTAGATTTAAAGAATCCTGGAGTAGCTTTGTTTGGCAAACTCTGATCTGGAAGTAAGCATCTTTTGTATAATCTAATTCTAAATATTGGGTCTACTTTTGTTTCAGATTGCTAGTGTTTCCTCTTCATATAAATAAATGCCAGCCAGCTTCCTTTGTGTGGCTGCTGGGCCATGAGTAAGTGATGAACGAACCTCCTCCCCCCTTTTCAGATTCTCTTTCTGAGAGGCATCACAATGAAATAGTTTAGTCTGCAGAGCTCAGACTTCCTTAATCTTTTCCGGTCTTGCTTTCATCTTCCCATAAAGGTTATGGTGACTCCTAGCTCTTATTGATAGCCAGATAATGGTTGTTGAGCAACATAATCTAGGGAAAGATGTTCCTACCCATGGCTTGGGGGTTGGACTAGATGATCTTTAAAGGTTCCTTCCAACCCAGAGCATTCTGTTATTCTATGACTTGCTGACAGGCATTCGAACAGTCTCAAATGCTCTTCACTTTGAGGTGCTGTTAGTTACCATGTGAAGTTTGTGATAATGCCCAATGTGTACACAGTCCCGTACAGTTTACAGGCACTTTCTTAGGTTCTGCCTGGCATTTAGGACTCCCTGAGGGGTGCATTTGTTAAAAACTTCCAAATTTGAGCTCTGTGGAATGAAAGACCAGTGATCCTAGTGGAAATGGTGACTACTTTGGATTCACCATTGATTGCCCGCTCTCAATAAGGAGCCTTTGCTGTTTAGGGTGTGTTATCAGGCTTCTTATTTTATTCAGTTCTTTGTTCAAGGGAGATAATAGCAGCAGCTGGGTTTCATGGTTGCTGGAAATGTTGCTTTTTTTGCGTTTACCTGTTTATCTGTGACACTGATATTAAATGCATATGGAAGATGTGGTGAGCACACATCTTTTCACAGACTGAAAAATGTAACACATAAATTTATTACTTGTACTGGTTTTGTTGCATTTAAAAATACAAGTGTAAAAAGTTTTTTTTTAAAATTCATTATTTATTAATTCACAAATTTAGATATAGATGCTTACCTGCAGAGCATATGAAGTACTATAATGATTTTTAAAGTTTTTTGAAGACATCAATTAATCAGTGGGATGCCAAACAATCCTGGTATGATTTACTGTACAATCCACTAATATTATTCTAGTTGCACTGTAATTTCCTTTACTATAACTGATTTCTTTTTTCTTCCTGAAATGCATTTACATTTTGTGACCGAAGTCTAGGAGAGTAAGTGTTACTATGTTTTAATGAAAATAGTTGGCATGATTTCCATTCCGATTTCAAGAAACTGGATTTTTCCTCTGAGCTTTTTTCTGTTGGTATGAAAAGACTGGTTCTTTTTTCCCACTCTTCTATTTGTTGTATTACCAAAAAATGAAAAAAAAAAAAAAAAAAGTTCTTGGTAAAGAAAATTTCTGTAAAACAAATTTCCTTTTCACTCTCTTTTGGGAATTAAATCCAGTTGCTTGATTTGATGTTCTTGCAAGACTTTGAAGATATATCGTTTTTTAATTAAAATGGACTTCATGTATGGAATAATAGAACGTTGACAAATATTGTTTCTGTTGTCTTTTTTTTTAAAAAAAAAAGACACAAACACTTATAGTGAACCTTTTTTGTTGTGCCTATATACATAGTTTCCTCCTGCACAGAACTTCCTCAGACCTGGTTTGTATTGAACCTTTTTCTTTGAAACTTCCTTGTGTGTACACCTCTGTAATTTTTAATTTTTAAACTTTTATTTTTTGAACTGTAATGCTCCTACAAGTTTCAGGGCCAGCCTTAGAGTCATATTGCCTTCGTTTCTCCCTTTCCCCTGTATTCTCTGAAGGTAGCCTCACTGTAGTGTTTAGATTTGCTTCTGCTTCTGGTTTTGTAGAGCCTATTATCTATTTAGGCCATTGCAAAATAGGATAAATTTTGTGTTTCTTGGCAAAAATTACGGTAGCTGTGCTATAGGAGAGGCTGCCTGCAGGGAGTTCTGGCAGATACATCTGTTGGAGGCTCTGTGGGGTTGTAATAGATAAGGGGATGGATCTCTGAAACATCCTCTTGGCAATGATCCTGCAAATGCAAGAGAAGCTCAGGCTCATGGAGAGCTGTAAGGGCTTCTTGGCAGCTTTACGCACAGAGATAATCCAGACAGCCTAAAATCCTGCTCCATGGGAGCTGTGGAATGGCTAGTCAAAATTTGCTGTGTATAAGTTAAAGCACCTTGTATGGAAAGTTCTGTTGTGTTCAAATAGTGGGGCTTATAAATAGGTTTTTAGAATCTCTCTTATCAGCAGCCACAGACCATCTTTACAGAATACTCTTTTCACATTTCTTTCATTTTTACCTATGCTATTCAGCTTGATTTAGAAGTCAGTCGTCTTTAGAAGAAATCATTTCATGGTCAGTGAAGTGATTCATGATAAACATGCAGCAATCAAATGACTCACCTTTTTTTTTGTGATAAAGCTGATAAAGCAGATGAAGTTCAGTTTCTTAGCCTTGCGTACTTCAGTCTGTTCTGATCTTGTTATGTTCAAGAGATATTTCAGGTGACAGTGCTCTGTGCTAGGTATGTCCTATATCCTGCGGCAATCCGTTTCCTCCCATAGGTAATGTACATTGTTCCTCCTCCTCCGATGAGGCCATTGGGTCTGACCCCGTTATCTGTGATTTGTACCCCTGTTATGTGCTACATGCAAACCAGAAATAAGGGAAGATCCTTTGGGGAGCCTGCATATGGAAAAGGCATGCTGAAATTGCCCGGAAGGATGTTGATTGTAATGGTGATTTGTGGTATGGCATCCTGTCTGGTAGGAGCTCGATGAAAACCATGAACTTGCTTGTCAGAGAGGTGTGGAAAACCGTCATCTGGCAATCACTTTGGACATCGTTGATTTGGGCATGGCCTGAAATGGGGATTTAAAGTTGAAAATCTCCTTGTCTTGTCCTTAAGTCCCTTTCACGAAATAGTATTACATATTTTTAAAGATACTGTTCATAATAATGAATGTGTGGAAATACACGTCAGCTATGGCAGCTTCCTTTCTGGTTGAAATAAGGCAGGAAATTTGTATTATTGGCTTGCCAGTTTGTCCAAACACAGCAGCTGAGCGTAAACAACAGCTAGAGAGGGGAGGGAGCCAAAATGCAGCAGAAAATATTCCACAGAAAGTAACAGCACAGTCTTAAGTAATGGGAATAGTTCTACGGGCAGGTGCTGGAGGTCATCTGGAATCTTTACATAATTGAGGATGTGGAGAACTGAAATTAATTTCCTGTAAGGCCTCTAATCTTCTTGGGAATGGAGTTCCTTTACTGACTAATGGGAGGCAGGGACCAAGGCATTGATAGGACACAATAGGCAGTGTCAGATCAGATTTTCCTCAGAAGTCGGTAAATGTATGCATGCAGCGGTTCTTAATCAGGGATGAGAATTCTTTTTAAATGTCGTGCTGGTTTTGTGTTGGGCAGCCAGAGTACAAAACCAAATAATTCTGTGTAAACAGGATGGAGAGGAACAATAAACAGACTCGTTTAAATCTGAAGGGATGCTTTGACAAGCATGGACATTTGAGTGGTGGTTTTTTAGTGCCTCTAAAAGCCTCAGATAAATGTTGCAGCTACCTGATACGGCTTCCTGGATCACTAGCCGAGAGACAGGGAAGTTGGGCACAGGTTGCTTCTGCTGAAAAAGAGCACCGAGGAGTGTTGCAGCCTTGAGCTCAGCTCATGGTTGCCTGGACCACTGAGCTCCAGTGCTGTGTTTGGGGTGAGCCTGAAATCCGGAGCCTGGAGGTGTGGCGTCCCAGGTGTACTGAATACGGATGTAGGTGACAGCTCTGTCCCTACCATCATATCTTGGACCTGTGAGGTATTGCCACTGCTGTGGGGGATCCTGAACAGTTTGGGCTGCATTAGTAGCTTTGGTAGCAGAGTGTGCCGCTGGAGCTTATAAAGGAGCAGTGTTCCACCTGAGCCAGCATGCTTGGGGGAAAAGCACAGTCCAGGTGTGCTCTGGGTTTTAGTTGGTCTTTTTCTCTTACCTGTATCCAGAGACGTCTTAGTTTCTGTCTAATTACAATTAGCTTCATACACTTTATTAGCCTATCTTCTTAATTTATACTTTTTAGATCAGTCTATATTTTATTTTATCATGTGTACACTCTGAAAACCCCAAATGATGTATCTTGTGATTGTACTCCTAGTATATCTGGGACATGAGACCTCATCTTTTTAGCAAAAGACTTTTTTTAAAATCAAATTAGTAAGTTTATTTCTTAATAGCTCTTAAGTTTTTGCTTAGAATAGCTCAGATAGTCATTTAGGTGAACTGCTTTCTTTGTGGGTTTTTCTTCATTATACTTTTATTATCTGCCATATATAACAGAGGTGTACTATGTCGCTAGAGCAAATATAGTAAAAAAGAAAATAGTAAATATTATAAGTACTAGTCATTGTTACTGTGTGCATTGAAAAGTCCATCCGATCATGTTAATGCTGCTAAAGCAGCATGACACATTGGATTCCTCATTATCATGCTCTTATTTTTTAAGAATTTGGAGTCTTGCAGCAGTGGGTCCTGCCTCTGGGTAGTTCTGCGAGCAGTGAGAAGGGTTTAGTTAATCCTTGTCACTTCCTGTCCCACAATTCTACTATGTTCAAAATATTTTGGTTTACATTATTCTTCTTATGGAAATAACTGTATGTATGCAGCAGTTTTCCTGTGTGCCTCCTGAACTATGTTTCCAGGAGGTCTCTTCTGCTTTTCAGAGAGTAACTTGACTCAGTTTCCACAAGGAAAACCACTTCTTGAAATTTACGTATGTAATTTTTTTACAATGGAAGGGTGCACTGGGAATTGCAGGTAATAATCATCTTTGGTGTTAATGCATTGCGCTGTTTGCATGAGTTGGAAAGCCCACTGCTCAATTAATTTGGGGGTTAAAACCACCATAAATTAAGGCCAATAATAAAGCTAAATAAAAGCTAATAAGAGGATTTTGGCAGGTGCTGATAATGGCTACTTCTCAAATGGTTTTTGTGCCCTCTGAAGAAAAAAATGAATCTTGTTCTCTCTCATTGAGGAGGAAAAACATGCTTCATTTAGCCTGCAGGATTGGAGCAGGCAGGAAAGGCTCTGAAACTCATTAATAGATGGGATGTTTTGGTTGAAAGTGTGGAATGCATTACGAATTCCTGTTCTGTATATTTCAGGATTCTCAGATTCGTCAGAGTACAACTTACAGTTTACATCAGCCTCAGGGAAACAAGGAACATGGCACTGAACGAAATGGTAGTCTGTACAAGAAAAGTGATGGGTAAGTACTGCTGGACACTACTGGGGAAAAAAAGTTAGGTCCTAAAAGCTAAAGCAATGTAATATTAAATATATTAAAAACTGAGTCACTTTTTTTTTTTTTTCCCCCACTTTAAACCAGAATCAGAAAAGTGTGGCAGAAAAGGAAGTGCTCAGTTAAAAATGGTTTTCTTACAATTTCCCATGGTACAGTAAGTATTTGTTTACAGTATTTTATGTACATGGTTGCTAATACAAAAAGGCAAGCGATGCTGGTCTATATTTATCATTTGGAATTAGCTTGATGCAGTGTTTTGAATATGATGGATATGTTTTTTTTTAAGGCAGTCTTTCAGAAATATATCAAGACATACACAGTATCTAAAAATACAACTGTTTGAATGCTCATGACTGTTAATGGGAAAAAAAATGGGTTTTTTAATGACTCATTTAGTTCATGTAAACTGTTCGTGTTTTACCAGGCTATCTGAAAATACAAGTTCTAACTTCATTTTTTTTGGAAAGATATGGTTGGGCGTTAAGCCATCTTTTAGATATGGGTTAGACAACAACTTATATTTACAAGACAAGTTGAGTCTCTTTTCTCCCTCAGGTTGGCTGTTATGTGATTGTCTGTTTTGAAGGTAGCTTTTTCTGGGGAGTAGCTGTTGGGGAAGTCATCTCTGAAGGCAACTTCTACCAGAAAGACAAGTGAGAGAGAGTTAGAAGTCTCTCCTTCTTTGCTACCAATATTTTAAACACTTTAACAGACTTTTAATATTTATTCTTAAAGTTCTAAAACTTTATACTTTCATACTTTCAACCTTTTACACTTGGCTTTTAACTCAGCTGGTTTTGCTTTCTCGTAACTTTTCTCTTTTTATATTGCATTCTCAAAACTTTTAAGGAAGTTTCTTAAGGCAAAAATCAATTCAGTGACGGTATTTCCCATTCTTGGTCCTATTTCTTGATCCTGTTATGAACTGTTCTTCATCCTGTTATGCCTGTTGCTATGACTACAAGTTGACCCTGGCAGCAAAAACGAATCAGTCTCTCATTTGTGCATCTGACCACAAGCTGTTGCCCTTCTGAATTGACAACCAGGAGTTAAGGAAGAGTACAAAACCAGGCCTGCGAAGTAGAGTCATTACTAGGGCTTTGGAATTGTCCACCAGTTTATCCCTGTTCTCATTTGAGTGTGTATGAGTGTGTCTTCATCGGAGAAAAGTCTATTAGTGTTTCTATACTGGTGTCTCCGTGTGCTGTAAATGCGCTTGGCTTTGGACATGCTGCAGGGGCACCAGTAGGAGTGTAGCTAGGGCAGCTCAGAGCTGGCAGAGGCTACAAAATCCACTCGTGGAGCAGAATTTTAAAACTTTCACATGCAGGCACAGTTACTGAGTCTATCGAGATACTGCTGTTCTCTTTTTATAAGCTGTCTACCAGATGGTCTAACGTTTTTAGAAGCAGTAAGTTCCCACTGAAATCAGTGGAGCTGTAGCTGGAATTCAGTTGCTAAGGTAGATACTTCAATGTGAGTTTAGATACATGGGTGTCACAGGTTTGGTCTTGATTTTTTCATATTATAGAATTAAAAGAGTACCTTCTTGTTTTAAAATACAGTCCTAGAAAGTATTTTTACTTACTTGCTCACTTTCCCATTATGTACTGATGGCCAGTTTGTGTAAAAAAAAACAAAACAAAAAACAACTTAATGCTTGTTTCATAGATGTTGAAATGGGTAGAAGCAACTTCTGTTTGTTGAGAATTTTATGGACTACTCTGAATGTCTTCTGTGACTTATGAAGCAACAACATTGATTTCCAGCTTTCTCAGAGCTGATATCTCCTGGTCTCTGAAATACGATGTGTCATTCTCTCTCCCCAGCTGTTCATCAAAATGAACCATCTCTCAGAAGTTTAGTTGTCAGTTTTGTCTGTTTTATCGAATACAAATTTGTAAATGGTTTTCCTTTAAAGGTTAAATATTCTTCATGGATTTTTGTTGTTTGGTCATATGTAGCCTATCTTTATGAGGGACTTTATGAGGGACTATTTTTATGAGGGACTAACTTTCAGTTAGTTTCTGGAACCACTGTCTTCAGGCACTTGCAGATGCTGTATTCTGACTTAAACTTGCCTGCCAAGTGCTCTCCTGGTGTGGATGGGGAGAATATGGTTGGTTCTCTGTCAGTTGCCCAGCTGTTAACGCTGAATACATGTGTCTGCATTAGCATATGTGCAGAAGTTATGCTTTTAGACAACTAAAGGCTTCAAAGAAATTAGAATTCATAGAGCAATGTGCATAGTCATGCTTGATGGAAAACCAGACACTGCTCCTTTGTGTAATTATTATCAGTTGGAAATTTTCTGACGTCTACCTGACTGCAGTTTAACACACGTGGATGAAAAAACAATGATAGAAGCAGATTGAACCATGTAAATAGGAATTCCTAAGTGGTTTCTGGATCAAGAAGTCACAAGGGAAAAACTTACACTTGAGGAACCTCCAGATTCCTCAATGTTGATTTGTGTTTAAAAAGCTTAAATGGAATTTGCTGGTTGTCTGCATAAAAGGAATACGAGAGACTCATTATCAAGGAGGCTTGTTTTCAGTTGTTCTTTCTTTACTGCTGGAAACTTTAATCTACCATTATGATTAACAGGACAATCTGAAGGCAAAAGACTCAGATTTAATCTTTTGATTCTTAAGTAGATCACTGTGATATCCAGCAAAAAATGCACAATGAACTGGTCTGTTAGTAAGTGGACACATTTCCTCATGCCTTTTGTAAAAATCAGCTCTGTATCATAGCAGTTTTTGGTATTGTTTTAGGGACCTACCCTTTTGATTCCTACACTTACTGTTTGTTCCCAGAACAGATTATAAGTCAGTTTTGGTGGAGGGAGGGTTACTGTTTGTGCAGGAAGGAACGAGTTGATGCTGAAGTGTGCGTGTATGGCATGAAGGGTGGCAGCACATATTTCAGGATATTGGTGTGTTAACTTGGATGTCCAAAAATTCAGCAGTTATCTGAAATGTAATTATCTAATCAGAGACTTGAGCAGGAAATTGAAACTTAGAGGTTTCAAACAAAATGTATAATAGCAGCTACACATTTGTTACCGTTTTCTACTTCTAGTGTCTCCTAGTCCTGCCAAATGTCAGGATCCACCTACAGCCTAATGTGGCTAGGGAATTTATGCAGCCTTGTCTCCCTTTGTCTTGTGGCTCTAACTTCTCCCCAGGCAGCATCTGCCATGTGATGGAAGCGTGTTGTCCAGCAAGGAATGGACACATTTTGGGGAGGTGAGTGGAGAGAGGCTGTTATTTGACTACAGGATAGAAGCATGAACATGGTGGTATCAGCCACATGCAAAGATGTCAGGGTATTTTCATACCCTTGTTAATGCTGACTTCAGGTTGGGAGATCTTCAGTTAAAAGCTTTGGAATATGTTTGGATCCTAGATCAGCACGTTGGCCTAGGATATGTTTTAGGTCATTGCAGCCATTTCTTTAGGTTCTCAGATCCTGATAAAGGGTTCTTACGCTGCATTCTCCTATCCAGAGAGATGAGTTCTTTGTATATTGGTCCTTCAAACCTCTTTGAAGCATTTTAGTGGATCCATTTACAGCTTCGTATTTCATAAGTTATAGAAAATTAATTAGGTCCTGAATGTGCTTCAGATCCAAAGTCCTGGGGCAAGCGGATTCTTTCTTAACTTGAATTTACTTGCATTTTTACGTAGAGCCTATGAGAAAGGTGTGTATGAAGTGCCCAGTGGCTTGTTTATCAAATACTTATATTTTGATTTTTGTGTGCTTTATTTTATATTTTCATTTTAGGCAGCTTCTGGTCGCTTCTTGAACAGTTACATTAAAAATAGAGACACTGGAAACTAGTGCTATGGATATTAGGTATATTTAAAGATAACCAAGAAAGTGGGCACAAGCAGACATTTTCAAGATCTTTTCTTGTATGCTTCTAGTTACAAAGAACTCTTGTTAAATAATGAATACTGTATACGCTTTTACTACTAAAAGGAATGTCTGGAATTTGAAAAGCTATTTACTAGGCAGAGAATACAATGTGATTGTCAAATAATTGTCATCTTGCTGCCTCCAAAACCTCTCTTGAGTACGATTTATTTTACATTGCCCAGCAAGTGACCTGCAGGTTTCTTGTTTCAAAGCATTCATGACTTTGTTATGTCTGCTGCTTATGTTGGGTAAAGCCTGAGCATGCTGTTTTTCAAGGACACCATGCTTCTCTTTAAACAGGAAAAAAAAAGAAAAGTAATTGTTTCCCTTCTGTTTCTCCATGATTTTGATTTGTTTTACTGGTCTTCAGATATAATGATGATGTTGTTCTTTTTTTTGGCCAGCTACATCATTTTATCAGATTGTTTCAAGGAAATCTGTACTCTTCAGACTTGTTCTCCCTTCTTTTTTCAACTAAATGTTTTCATCAATAAATTTAGAAGTGATTGAGAAGATCTAAGTTTCTTATAATTCATTGTAAGTTAATTACATTATGTGGTAGTTCAGCTTCACTTGATAATAGTTCTTTAGATGATTAAATCTTGTTATAGCAATTTGATTAAAATTGTTAGAACGCAACAGTAAGTGTGGTAATGTGTTTATGTGTATCGCTATTGTTATTGTAGTACTTTCCTAATGATTTCAACAAATTATTATTTTTCAGATATTAGTGTCTAGAGTTATTGCCTCTCTAGTTACATCTCTCTGTTGCCTCTCTAGTTAAATCTGCTTTCTGATTTAATTATTCTAAAAGAGTGAAACTAGTTATCCATTGTAGCAAGTGCAAGCCAGTCCTCAAGTCAAGGTTGCAAACATAACATATTTCTAGGTCCCGTCGCAGGTCTGTAGGACAGCCAGGTTAAAGGAAGTAGTGATGATGAAAATTACTTTTACCACTCTCCCCTTCCAAAATTCTAGCATCTATCCAGTTATCAGTGGACAAATATCCAAATATAGGAAAATGTTGTTTACAAACCATGATGCAGAAAAAAACCATAAATGAAAACCTGGGTATCTTAAAAATTAAAGTAACAGCCATTTGTCAAGTGGTTTTGGCCAGTGGGATGTTATCCTGTGTTTTTGGACTGCAGGGCTCAGTTAGTATCAATATACTAAAACGTGTGTGCTTTGTCTTCAAATAGGCTAACCGACCTCCAGCAAAGCTCAATCTGTTAACCTGCCAAGTGAAAACAAACCCAGAGGAGAAAAAATGTTTTGACCTCATATCACGTAGGTTTGTTGTTTAGGTCTTTTTACTTGCAGCTAATGTCAAGGTTTTGTGTTATTTCTGTAGAAGTCTCAATAATCCACTTAAACATTTTTGCTTCCCTTTATAAATGCTTCCCTTTATAAAATGCCCTTCCTATGACAATTTACCATTTAGTTTATTTTAGCATAATACAACTATGTGAACCTGTTTCTTTGGAAAACCACTTGTTTTTAAAGCTTTCTTTGCTCCTTCATTCTGTATTGTTTTGTGCTGCTTTACAGTAGAGTAATAGTATTTTTTCCTGTGACATCACTCTTTATATTGAAAATGACATAGCTGATTATCTTGGAAAGTTATGACTTTTGTCCAAGATCAAAAGAAGCTTTTAAACCATGACAAAACTTCTTAAAATTTAAGTGTAGGGGTTGCTATGTAACTGAAGAAAATACTGAAAACGTTTTTAATTTTATTATCTCATAACAAAGGAGAGATAAAGAGTCCATGTATTAAAAACACCAAAACTGAGTAATTCTGGGAACTGAATGGGATGATACAAAATTGTATAGTAAAATGTTTCCTTTGTTTTCTCACTAGGACATTTTAGTATTATATTTATGGATTCAATAAAAATACATTACTAAAATATATATCTCAAATTATGTTGGGAGAATAATATAAAACTATTCCTCATTTGTTCCTTTGTCAGAGCATAAATTTCTTCTCTGTTTATAAATGAAAGATATGTTACTTAAGGTAATAGCCTAGAACTCATGTATGCAACACACAGGTTTTCCATTTCTGCACAAGCACGTGGTCTCTCCTGTTTACTTTGCACTTTCTTTGTTGATTACCACATCACATTTCGCCCAATATCAGCTTGTCATGCCATTATCATTTGTCCATTTATACGTATGACAAGGCACAACTGACCTCTTAGCCTTCTCCAGATCACTTTTTCACTTTGTTTTACTATAGAGTTTTAAAACATACCTTGTTTTTTAAAAACTGCAAATTTCTGTATCATGGCAAGATAGAAATCTCTTATTATTTATCTCGTGCTTTCCTTGCTGTCCTTTCATGTATCCTCACTCTCTTAACATTTCCATGTTTGAAAGCATATTTTAATACCTTTTTGCCTGAATATTTTTCAAAATTTAGGAATTTTCAGCTTAGAATATCTTTTTCCCAGTAGCTTTCCCTCTGTCCTTCTCATCAACTATTCTAATTCTAGCTCAATCACCACACTGTATCATATCTCATTTGTTTCATAAACTTCAAATGTATTGTGCTTTTTTCTTTAATAGCACGCTATGATAATAATGCTTAGAATTATGAAAGTAGTAGTAAATTGAAATTTTCAGCCTTGGTTTAATTGAAACAACTTATTCCAATTGTAATTTGGACTTTGTGTCTGGCAAATTTGCTTTGCCATTTTGGATTACTGTGTTTTTAAGAGATCATTTGGAAACTTAAAATCTTTCTTATATATGCAGATGAACTCTAATATGGACTCTGTATTTTACTCACACACCCCTCCTGCCAGCAGAACTTTAGACTTGTGGTTACTGAGGTTATGTCTAGAACATGGAAGAATTCTAATGCTCTTGCTTCTGCGATAGGAGCACAGCACTGAAGAAAACAGTTTCTGTTAAAAGAGCAACAAGCCACCTTTTCTAAACGAGGGTGCAAACATAGATGAACTGTAGGTAGTAGGAGTGATAGACTTTTTGCCTGTGAGCACTCCAGTGATGAGACTGGGAAGCTCAGGAGTCATACATCAAATGATTTTATATTTTTCTGAGAGATTTCTGCAAAGTCGATTTTTCAAAATTTTTTTTTAATTGGTATGTGAATTATTTATTGCGCAGATGACAGAACGTACCACTTTCAAGCAGAGGATGAACAGGAATGTCAAATGTGAGTTACTTTGGTAATTTTATTTTTGATGCTGGTGTTCTACTAAGACATTACCTTGAACTTTAGAAATGATGAAACATTTAATAGCAAAATATTACTGCCATTTTAGATGGACATCTGTGCTACAAAACAGCAAAGAGGAAGCTTTAAATAATGCATTCAAAGGAGATGATAACACAGGAGAAAATAATATTGTCCAGGAACTGACAAAAGAAATTATATCTGAAGTCCAGAGGATGACTGGAAATGATGTGTGTTGTGACTGTGGAGCACAAGGTGACTCAATTAAGTGTATTACTAATTGGTAAAAATTCTGTGTCTCATGNATCCTGTTATGAACTGTTCTTCATCCTGTTATGCCTGTTGCTATGACTACAAGTTGACCCTGGCAGCAAAAACGAATCAGTCTCTCATTTGTGCATCTGACCACAAGCTGTTGCCCTTCTGAATTGACAACCAGGAGTTAAGGAAGAGTACAAAACCAGGCCTGCGAAGTAGAGTCATTACTAGGGCTTTGGAATTGTCCACCAGTTTATCCCTGTTCTCATTTGAGTGTGTATGAGTGTGTCTTCATCGGAGAAAAGTCTATTAGTGTTTCTATACTGGTGTCTCCGTGTGCTGTAAATGCGCTTGGCTTTGGACATGCTGCAGGGGCACCAGTAGGAGTGTAGCTAGGGCAGCTCAGAGCTGGCAGAGGCTACAAAATCCACTCGTGGAGCAGAATTTTAAAACTTTCACATGCAGGCACAGTTACTGAGTCTATCGAGATACTGCTGTTCTCTTTTTATAAGCTGTCTACCAGATGGTCTAACGTTTTTAGAAGCAGTAAGTTCCCACTGAAATCAGTGGAGCTGTAGCTGGAATTCAGTTGCTAAGGTAGATACTTCAATGTGAGTTTAGATACATGGGTGTCACAGGTTTGGTCTTGATTTTTTCATATTATAGAATTAAAAGAGTACCTTCTTGTTTTAAAATACAGTCCTAGAAAGTATTTTTACTTACTTGCTCACTTTCCCATTATGTACTGATGGCCAGTTTGTGTAAAAAAAAACAAAACAAAAAACAACTTAATGCTTGTTTCATAGATGTTGAAATGGGTAGAAGCAACTTCTGTTTGTTGAGAATTTTATGGACTACTCTGAATGTCTTCTGTGACTTATGAAGCAACAACATTGATTTCCAGCTTTCTCAGAGCTGATATCTCCTGGTCTCTGAAATACGATGTGTCATTCTCTCTCCCCAGCTGTTCATCAAAATGAACCATCTCTCAGAAGTTTAGTTGTCAGTTTTGTCTGTTTTATCGAATACAAATTTGTAAATGGTTTTCCTTTAAAGGTTAAATATTCTTCATGGATTTTTGTTGTTTGGTCA
This sequence comes from Rhinoptilus africanus, assembly GCA_013400135.1. Taxonomy (NCBI): domain Eukaryota; kingdom Metazoa; phylum Chordata; class Aves; order Charadriiformes; family Glareolidae; genus Rhinoptilus; species Rhinoptilus africanus. The sequence goes on from VXBO01007955.1 coordinate 119,468, forward strand.
TATGTAGCCTATCTTTATGAGGGACTTTATGAGGGACTATTTTTATGAGGGACTAACTTTCAGTTAGTTTCTGGAACCACTATCTTCAGGCACTTGCAGATGCTGTATTCTGACTTAAACTTGCCTGCCAAGTGCTCTCCTGGTGTGGATGGGGAGAATATGGTTGGTTCTCTGTCAGTTGCCCAGCTGTTAACGCTGAATACATGTGTCTGCATTAGCATATGTGCAGAAGTTATGCTTTTAGACAACTAAAGGCTTCAAAGAAATTAGAATTCATAGAGCAATGTGCATAGTCATGCTTGATGGAAAACCAGACACTGCTCCTTTGTGTAATTATTATCAGTTGGAAATTTTCTGACGTCTACCTGACTGCAGTTTAACACACGTGGATGAAAAAACAATGATAGAAGCAGATTGAACCATGTAAATAGGAATTCCTAAGTGGTTTCTGGATCAAGAAGTCACAAGGGAAAAACTTACACTTGAGGAACCTCCAGATTCCTCAATGTTGATTTGTGTTTAAAAAGCTTAAATGGAATTTGCTGGTTGTCTGCATAAAAGGAATACGAGAGACTCATTATCAAGGAGGCTTGTTTTCAGTTGTTCTTTCTTTACTGCTGGAAACTTTAATCTACCATTATGATTAACAGGACAATCTGAAGGCAAAAGACTCAGATTTAATCTTTTGATTCTTAAGTAGATCACTGTGATATCCAGCAAAAAATGCACAATGAACTGGTCTGTTAGTAAGTGGACACATTTCCTCATGCCTTTTGTAAAAATCAGCTCTGTATCATAGCAGTTTTTGGTATTGTTTTAGGGACCTACCCTTTTGATTCCTACACTTACTGTTTGTTCCCAGAACAGATTATAAGTCAGTTTTGGTGGAGGGAGGGTTACTGTTTGTGCAGGAAGGAACGAGTTGATGCTGAAGTGTGCGTGTATGGCATGAAGGGTGGCAGCACATATTTCAGGATATTGGTGTGTTAACTTGGATGTCCAAAAATTCAGCAGTTATCTGAAATGTAATTATCTAATCAGAGACTTGAGCAGGAAATTGAAACTTAGAGGTTTCAAACAAAATGTATAATAGCAGCTACACATTTGTTACCGTTTTCTACTTCTAGTGTCTCCTAGTCCTGCCAAATGTCAGGATCCACCTACAGCCTAATGTGGCTAGGGAATTTATGCAGCCTTGTCTCCCTTTGTCTTGTGGCTCTAACTTCTCCCCAGGCAGCATCTGCCATGTGATGGAAGCGTGTTGTCCAGCAAGGAATGGACACATTTTGGGGAGGTGAGTGGAGAGAGGCTGTTATTTGACTACAGGATAGAAGCATGAACATGGTGGTATCAGCCACATGCAAAGATGTCAGGGTATTTTCATACCCTTGTTAATGCTGACTTCAGGTTGGGAGATCTTCAGTTAAAAGCTTTGGAATATGTTTGGATCCTAGATCAGCACGTTGGCCTAGGATATGTTTTAGGTCATTGCAGCCATTTCTTTAGGTTCTCAGATCCTGATAAAGGGTTCTTACGCTGCATTCTCCTATCCAGAGAGATGAGTTCTTTGTATATTGGTCCTTCAAACCTCTTTGAAGCATTTTAGTGGATCCATTTACAGCTTCGTATTTCATAAGTTATAGAAAATTAATTAGGTCCTGAATGTGCTTCAGATCCAAAGTCCTGGGGCAAGCGGATTCTTTCTTAACTTGAATTTACTTGCATTTTTACGTAGAGCCTATGAGAAAGGTGTGTATGAAGTGCCCAGTGGCTTGTTTATCAAATACTTATATTTTGATTTTTGTGTGCTTTATTTTATATTTTCATTTTAGGCAGCTTCTGGTCGCTTCTTGAACAGTTACATTAAAAATAGAGACACTGGAAACTAGTGCTATGGATATTAGGTATATTTAAAGATAACCAAGAAAGTGGGCACAAGCAGACATTTTCAAGATCTTTTCTTGTATGCTTCTAGTTACAAAGAACTCTTGTTAAATAATGAATACTGTATACGCTTTTACTACTAAAAGGAATGTCTGGAATTTGAAAAGCTATTTACTAGGCAGAGAATACAATGTGATTGTCAAATAATTGTCATCTTGCTGCCTCCAAAACCTCTCTTGAGTACGATTTATTTTACATTGCCCAGCAAGTGACCTGCAGGTTTCTTGTTTCAAAGCATTCATGACTTTGTTATGTCTGCTGCTTATGTTGGGTAAAGCCTGAGCATGCTGTTTTTCAAGGACACCATGCTTCTCTTTAAACAGGAAAAAAAAAGAAAAGTAATTGTTTCCCTTCTGTTTCTCCATGATTTTGATTTGTTTTACTGGTCTTCAGATATAATGATGATGTTGTTCTTTTTTTTGGCCAGCTACATCATTTTATCAGATTGTTTCAAGGAAATCTGTACTCTTCAGACTTGTTCTCCCTTCTTTTTTCAACTAAATGTTTTCATCAATAAATTTAGAAGTGATTGAGAAGATCTAAGTTTCTTATAATTCATTGTAAGTTAATTACATTATGTGGTAGTTCAGCTTCACTTGATAATAGTTCTTTAGATGATTAAATCTTGTTATAGCAATTTGATTAAAATTGTTAGAACGCAACAGTAAGTGTGGTAATGTGTTTATGTGTATCGCTATTGTTATTGTAGTACTTTCCTAATGATTTCAACAAATTATTATTTTTCAGATATTAGTGTCTAGAGTTATTGCCTCTCTAGTTACATCTCTCTGTTGCCTCTCTAGTTAAATCTGCTTTCTGATTTAATTATTCTAAAAGAGTGAAACTAGTTATCCATTGTAGCAAGTGCAAGCCAGTCCTCAAGTCAAGGTTGCAAACATAACATATTTCTAGGTCCCGTCGCAGGTCTGTAGGACAGCCAGGTTAAAGGAAGTAGTGATGATGAAAATTACTTTTACCACTCTCCCCTTCCAAAATTCTAGCATCTATCCAGTTATCAGTGGACAAATATCCAAATATAGGAAAATGTTGTTTACAAACCATGATGCAGAAAAAAACCATAAATGAAAACCTGGGTATCTTAAAAATTAAAGTAACAGCCATTTGTCAAGTGGTTTTGGCCAGTGGGATGTTATCCTGTGTTTTTGGACTGCAGGGCTCAGTTAGTATCAATATACTAAAACGTGTGTGCTTTGTCTTCAAATAGGCTAACCGACCTCCAGCAAAGCTCAATCTGTTAACCTGCCAAGTGAAAACAAACCCAGAGGAGAAAAAATGTTTTGACCTCATATCACGTAGGTTTGTTGTTTAGGTCTTTTTACTTGCAGCTAATGTCAAGGTTTTGTGTTATTTCTGTAGAAGTCTCAATAATCCACTTAAACATTTTTGCTTCCCTTTATAAATGCTTCCCTTTATAAAATGCCCTTCCTATGACAATTTACCATTTAGTTTATTTTAGCATAATACAACTATGTGAACCTGTTTCTTTGGAAAACCACTTGTTTTTAAAGCTTTCTTTGCTCCTTCATTCTGTATTGTTTTGTGCTGCTTTACAGTAGAGTAATAGTATTTTTTCCTGTGACATCACTCTTTATATTGAAAATGACATAGCTGATTATCTTGGAAAGTTATGACTTTTGTCCAAGATCAAAAGAAGCTTTTAAACCATGACGAAACTTCTTAAAATTTAAGTGTAGGGGTTGCTATGTAACTGAAGAAAATACTGAAAACGTTTTTAATTTTATTATCTCATAACAAAGGAGAGATAAAGAGTCCATGTATTAAAAACACCAAAACTGAGTAATTCTGGGAACTGAATGGGATGATACAAAATTGTATAGTAAAATGTTTCCTTTGTTTTCTCACTAGGACATTTTAGTATTATATTTATGGATTCAATAAAAATACATTACTAAAATATATATCTCAAATTATGTTGGGAGAATAATATAAAACTATTCCTCATTTGTTCCTTTGTCAGAGCATAAATTTCTTCTCTGTTTATAAATGAAAGATATGTTACTTAAGGTAATAGCCTAGAACTCATGTATGCAACACACAGGTTTTCCATTTCTGCACAAGCACGTGGTCTCTCCTGTTTACTTTGCACTTTCTTTGTTGATTACCACATCACATTTCGCCCAATATCAGCTTGTCATGCCATTATCATTTGTCCATTTATACGTATGACAAGGCACAACTGACCTCTTAGCCTTCTCCAGATCACTTTTTCACTTTGTTTTACTATAGAGTTTTAAAACATACCTTGTTTTTTAAAAACTGCAAATTTCTGTATCATGGCAAGATAGAAATCTCTTATTATTTATCTCGTGCTTTCCTTGCTGTCCTTTCATGTATCCTCACTCTCTTAACATTTCCATGTTTGAAAGCATATTTTAATACCTTTTTGCCTGAATATTTTTCAAAATTTAGGAATTTTCAGCTTAGAATATCTTTTTCCCAGTAGCTTTCCCTCTGTCCTTCTCATCAACTATTCTAATTCTAGCTCAATCACCACACTGTATCATATCTCATTTGTTTCATAAACTTCAAATGTATTGTGCTTTTTTCTTTAATAGCACGCTATGATAATAATGCTTAGAATTATGAAAGTAGTAGTAAATTGAAATTTTCAGCCTTGGTTTAATTGAAACAACTTATTCCAATTGTAATTTGGACTTTGTGTCTGGCAAATTTGCTTTGCCATTTTGGATTACTGTGTTTTTAAGAGATCATTTGGAAACTTAAAATCTTTCTTATATATGCAGATGAACTCTAATATGGACTCTGTATTTTACTCACACACCCCTCCTGCCAGCAGAACTTTAGACTTGTGGTTACTGAGGTTATGTCTAGAACATGGAAGAATTCTAATGCTCTTGCTTCTGCGATAGGAGCACAGCACTGAAGAAAACAGTTTCTGTTAAAAGAGCAACAAGCCACCTTTTCTAAACGAGGGTGCAAACATAGATGAACTGTAGGTAGTAGGAGTGATAGACTTTTTGCCTGTGAGCACTCCAGTGATGAGACTGGGAAGCTCAGGAGTCATACATCAAATGATTTTATATTTTTCTGAGAGATTTCTGCAAAGTCGATTTTTCAAAATTTTTTTTTAATTGGTATGTGAATTATTTATTGCGCAGATGACAGAACGTACCACTTTCAAGCAGAGGATGAACAGGAATGTCAAATGTGAGTTACTTTGGTAATTTTATTTTTGATGCTGGTGTTCTACTAAGACATTACCTTGAACTTTAGAAATGATGAAACATTTAATAGCAAAATATTACTGCCATTTTAGATGGACATCTGTGCTACAAAACAGCAAAGAGGAAGCTTTAAATAATGCATTCAAAGGAGATGATAACACAGGAGAAAATAATATTGTCCAGGAACTGACAAAAGAAATTATATCTGAAGTCCAGAGGATGACTGGAAATGATGTGTGTTGTGACTGTGGAGCACAAGGTGACTCAATTAAGTGTATTACTAATTGGTAAAAATTCTGTGTCTCATGGGAGTATTTAAGCTGGTGTTTCATGCTTTCACTTTTACTCCTTATCTCACAGAAGATTATACATGTAATAGAATATGCTAAGAATTTCATTGAACTATTTTAGTAATATTGATTTGCTATATGTATATTGTCAGTGGGGAGAAAATTTACTAAGAAGCTTATTTTTCTCCCATGTGTTTTGCTAATTGTAACTTTTGCTTATATAAATCAATTGAACTTATTAGCCCATATTTAGGTAAAACTGGACAGCAGTAAANGTGCACTTTATAAATCAATAGTAACTTCCAGCAATAGATACTGTATAAAACTATGGGAAGAAACAATCCTGCTGTCTTTAAAGGAGAACATTGTAAATAGCTGCTACCAAACCTTTATCAAGTAAATGAATTTCTAAGCTGTCTGTATCTTCAGAAATTAATTATTTGTCTGGAAGTTGAGGGAATGTTATAGCAAGAATGCAAAATACCAGGAGAAAAGACAAACTAGGGTAACAAGAGGAGAGGGATGAGCCTTAGTGTCTTTGAAATAGTTGAGTGAGAATTCATTGCAGTATGATGCTGTATGTATACTTCAGAATCACCGCTGCTTCACTTAGTCCATAGTCTATACTTGAAATAAAATAAAAAAAACACCCCTGAAACTGTTATTTCAGGTTGAACTGCACCTATGCCCCCAGTTGAGAATGTGGCACCATATTGGTGGTGGAAAAACGCAGTTCCTCAAAGCCGTGTGGAGAATGGCAAACTGGACTGTTAGAGCGGGTCCCTTGGAGAGCAATGCCCTTTACAAAAAAAACCCAAACCAAAACAACAGCGAAAAAAGGAAACAAAATTCACTTCTTTCACCATTAAAAAATCCTATTTTGTGTTTCCCAGTAGAGTAAATGTAAAGACATAAATTAAAAAACTGATAATTCATGTACAGGAATCTTATTTTACAGAATTTCCTTTCTGTATGCTACATTTTCCAGAAAGAAATAATTACCTGAATAAATTTTAATTCTGTGGGTACTTTCTGTTTCAGATCCTACCTGGCTTTCAACAAATTTGGGAATTCTAACTTGCATTGAATGCTCAGGAATCCATAGAGAACTTGGTGTTCACTATTCCAGAATGCAATCACTTACATTAGATGTGCTGGGAACATCTGAACTTTTGGTAATCAAATTGCTTTAAATAACTTAAAAATAGTACTATAAAATACTTCCAACACAATTATACTTCTGTCACTTTAATGATATGTTGTTCCAATTTTGAGAGTTGCCTTTGGATAAACATAATTTAAGAAAGCTTAATTCATTAAATTTAAGGAGACCGCCTGGAACATAGTGTCTAACTGTAAACTTTGCCTGATCTTAGAATTCAAGTTAGTAGAGGCTTCATTTTTTTGGTGTTTCCAAGTCTTTTTACTCTTGCCTGCTCTTTAAAAGAACACAGCTGTTTGACATATTGATGTGCCTCTCAGATTAAAAATTGAAGGGCTTCATAAATACTTATTTCATTAATTATTTAGCATTGTTTTAGAAGAGAACTTTAATTCTCAAAGGATGAAAATGTACCCAGTTTTGCTACACAAAGAGGTTACCAGATATTAGCTACTCTGTGACAGTTCATATGCATTTTTGTACCTAGCACAAAGTATTTTTACATTTATTGTATGAACTGGTGTCTTGATAGATTATTCTGCAGTTACTTGTTTGTGTATGAAATCACAGCTGAAAACTGACATCCAGAGAGGTACCTATTTGTTCATGATCATTGACATAGTAGCAGAATTAGGAATCGGAAACAAAAAGTCCCAACTCCCATTTTCCCTTGTCTTCCCACTAGAATTTGTGTGGCCAATAACTGAACACGTTTATTGAGTAGTGGATTATTTTGTTTTTCTAACAGCTTGCAAAGAATATTGGGAATGCTGGGTTTAATGAGATTATGGAATTCTGTCTGCCAGTTGATGAGATGGTCAAACCTAATCCAAGCAGTGATATGTAAGTAGAGACACTATTTCTGAAAAAGGCAGGCATTTAATTTAATACTGTTAATGGCTGAGCCATTATGGTTTGCACCAGCAGGCCGTGGAGGATGTCTAATGTCTTCTATATAGCATTATAGCTGAGGAGTAAACCTTTTTTCTGATGATTTGCATGTCTGTTTTATTGAACTTCATCTGATTGTACCTTCCCTAATAGAAAGAATTATCTTACCAAGTCTCTGAATCATGATTTATGGGACAGAAACAAATTAAACATGACTTGTTGGCAATTTTAAAGACACACAAGGGTAGAGATTAAAAACAAAACTATTAATTTTGTGCTATTTTAACACAGCACAGAAATTGGAATAAGGAACGCATTTTACCTAAAAGATACTGAACACTTAGCGTTTAGAAAGTACATCTAGGACTTAGTCCATAACTATGTGGAATAAAGACAGAACGTTTAATTGAATTCCTCGAAAACACTGAACCGTGATGGCAGAGACACAGCAAGGACAGCTGCCTACTTGGCTGGATACCACTCCACAATAAAAAAGCTAGTAAATGATGGAGAAACAAACCCAGAAGAACTGGCTTTGGATGAAGCTCATTTTACATTATCTGGACTTTCACCGTTCTGACAGAACCAGTGTTCAGCCACGCAGTTTAAATATTATTTTTTATTACCACTATCAATAATACAGAATATTAATATTAACAATAAAAAATCAATAATTTTACAAATGCTAAATCAATAGTATAAGAAGACTTCTAAAAATGGTATTTAAAAAAAATCATTTAGTTTGATACATCTACATGTCAAATTTGGGTTTTTTTAATGAAATGAGAAACTGAAGACATGCTTTTTAAAAACGTTGAAGGAATACTGTCATATGCTGTAGGAATAAGAGCTATCTGCTATTCAATTTATTTATTTTTTTCTTTGCCCATTATATAGTATCTAGATAAAGTATGACTTTAATAAATGTCTTCTGTGTACTGTGTGTACATCTCAAGAGCTGGTAAGGAGTTATGCCTTTGGGAGACGTTCAAGCTCCTGTCTTGCTGTGATGGGAAGAGGAGTAGTCATTTGGTAGTTGGGAATCAACGGCTTTGATCTGTCTTCTGTACATGGAGATGGGTGATCTTGATCTCAACTTCACACCAGAGATCAGAGGTCTGCCTTCATATTGGATATTTGGTACATCTTCTGTAGCTACATTTCGTACTGCAAATATGAGACTGTGTGTCTTACATGCATACATAAAAGAAAAATTATCATAATGTATGAGAAATAGTCTTTCCCAGATTTTATTTAAAATTACTTACATGTATTTATGGATATTCTGATGTGTATCTTCTGATAAAAGTTATAAAGTAAATTATTTTCAATTTCAGGAATGCAAGAAAAGATTATATTACTGCCAAGTATATTGAGAGAAAATATGCAAGGAAAAAGCACGCTGACAATGCAGCTAAATTACATGCTCTTTGTGAAGCAGTCAAATCAAGAGACATTCTTGGGTTAGTCCAAGTATATGCTGACGGTGTGGATCTCACAGAAAAAATTCCACTGGCCAATGGCCATGTAAGTGTTGTAAATTTTATTAGACAAATTGTAATAAGTGCAATATGTTTTCTTTAATTAAAAAAGATTTTTTCTTATTTGAAACACTGTTCTGAACATTTGTCCTTTTGATGATGTAATTTAACCATAACAAAAGAGGATATTTGTATCTAAGCTGTAGCTAACCTGTAAGCTGTATCTAACCTTGTAGCTAAGCTGATCAAGTATGGGTTTGGTGATCAAGCAGTGAGGT
>VXBO01007955.1:129045-145971 GCA_013400135.1 Rhinoptilus africanus
GAATTTTTTTACTGTGAGAGTGACAGAGCACTGGAACAGGCTGCCCAGAGAGGTTGTGGAATCTCCTTCACTGGAGACATTCAAAACCCGCCTGGACGCGTTCCTGGGTGATGTGCTCTAGGTGATCCTGCTCCGGCAGGGGGTTGGACTAAATGATCTTTCGAGGTCCCTTCCAACCCTATGATTCTATGATCCTATGATTCTATATTAAATAGTTGCATCTAAAATTGCTTCCAAATACTATCATATTTCAAGTGTATTAAAACATCAAACATTACATTAAACATTCGATAATCCATTTGTTTTCAACCTAATTGTTTGTTTACTTTAAAGGAACAACAGGGAAGCAATGAATGCCTTCACAAGAGATTTTTTAAATGGTAGAATGTCTGAATGTTTTGAAATTAAATGTTTTAATGGATCTAGTCTATGTCTTAATAACATTTCTGCACCTCTGTAGATCAGAAGAAACAAGTGTGTTCTTTTATTTTATTCTTAGGAGCAAGATGAAACAGCACTTCACCTCGCTGTTAGGTCAGTTGATCGAACATCCCTTCATATAGTTGACTTTTTAGTGCAGAACAGGTAAGCATATGGAAAGCGACTAAAACATTACTGATAGTGCTTTTATGTCAAGTAATACAAATACTAAATGAATACAAATACTAAAACTAACTCTAATATTTGCAAATGTAGTTTTATTCTTTGAAAATTCTTTAATAAGAAAGGTTTATTAATACAGGGTAGGAACTAAGTTTAATGAGATTTTTTCTTCTTTCTTGCACTCCAATAGTGGCAATCTAGATAAGCAAACCTGTAAAGGTAGCACAGCCCTGCATTACTGCTGTCTGACGGACAACGTTGAGTGCCTCAAACTGCTGCTGAGAGGGAAGGCTTCTATTGAAATAGGTAAAAGGGTAATGCGTACTTCAATTTCATATTTGTCACTGCTTCAGATAAGAAACAGTAAAGGTGGAATAAGTGCATTTCCCCCTAATTTGTTTATCATAATTCTGTGAATATAATCTTCATTATAAAAAGACCAATATTCACTGTTTATTTCAAGTTTAAAATGGACTTTTAAATATGTTCAAAGCAAGCATATACTTGCTTTTTGAACAAATCTACATAAGGAAGTAACAAGATTTTCAACTGATAACTTGTTGCTGAGTTATATGCTGCCATTTCATGGCTATCATTCCAGAAAGATGGCATGTTGAGTCGCTACTGCTTGTCATGGTTAGAGGCTTGGTATGAGGTGGACCTACGTATGAAGGAAATGGTTGAATTTTAGGGTGTGTTGGTCAAGTATTTCACTTTGTACCTGAAAGTTTGTCTTTATCTTTAGTAATGGATATGTTAATAGTGACGCCTATCATCATAATTTCTTTTCTTGCTGTAATATAGCTAATGAATCAGGAGAGACGCCACTAGATATAGCTAAACGCTTAAAACACACTCACTGTGAAGAGTTGGTAAGTGTTGCATCTTTCTTTTTGTTTGTGCATTTATAAGCAGAGTCACATCTGGATATTTAACACTTTACAGGTGAATATTCAACAAATATATTCCAGATGAAATAGTCGTATGCTTAGGAATAGTTATATGCTTTTAAGAAGAAAGTTATATTTCTTTTTAGATGCTTTGGAAATGCTAAACTTCTTGGGGCCAGGGGATGATTCTGTGCGAGCTATTAGTCCCAGATCTTCAAGTGTCTGACGTCCTGTTGAAATCTAATCATTAAAGTACTTTTTATGAAGGCCATGGATGAAGGCCATATTCTAGTTGCCCAGAGAAGCTATGGATGCCCCATCACTGGAAGTGTTCCATGTCAGGTTGGATGGGACTTTGAACAGTCTGATCTAGTGAAAGATGTCACTGCCCATGGCAGGGGGGATGGATTGGGTGGTCTTAAAGATCCCTTCCAACCCAAACCATTCAGTGATTCTATGAAGAGAAGGTGGCTACCATCGCTACTTTTAGTAAGCAAGAAAAATGGATTAGTGGGGTCATGACTTCTTGGTAACTGAGTCTGATTTAAAAAACCACCTGCCATTGCAGTTAATTTCTTTGACTTGGAATTTCTAATTCAAGGGAAATAGGATGTGGTGCTTATTATCAGAAAATGGAGAACAGACCTACAATTGCTAATGAAAAGCCTAGTTGCTTTTGATTTATTTGTGTTGTGTTTGGTCACAGAGCTTAATCCTTTAAACTTGCCTCAGTGCATTAACTTTCCAGATTACTGAAAACTGTTTTTAAAATTAAAGTAATATTTGTACTTAGAAACCAAGGTTCCTTCTGTATGTGATTTTTGTTTGTTTTGAAATATGTTGTTATTTTAAAATAAGTACTGCACATAACATACATATCGACAGTGATCTTTTTTCCCTTAGCTTACTCAAGCATTGTCCGGCAGATTTAATTCACATGTTCATGTAGAATATGAATGGCGGTTACTCCATGAAGATCTGGATGAAAGTGATGATGATGTGGATGAAAAGCTGCAGGTTTGTATCAATATGCTATTATTTTTCTGTACACATATCTGTGTAAGCATGATGTTCATAGTGATTTCAATAACACTACTTTTTACTGTAGGTGCGAAGCCACTGAAATAAAGTTATGTAGTAAAATGTAGTAGCTTAAATTTTAGTTCCTTAAATTATAGTTTGTCTTCTTTTTGCTCTTTAGTATAAGGTATAAAACATATGACTGTGTGGTGATGATCAAATTACATTTAGCCAGATGTCATATCTTTTTCTTAAAGGAGTCAATAGTTTGTTTCAATGCATCAGGAATATTTAGATCTGCTGATCTTGAAGCAGAACTAACATGAGATAGTAGAATTGCCTTTACAAAGAGAGGTACCTCATGCTTGTGAAACACCTCCAGTTGATGGCTTTAATTTTGGAACTCTTTATGCACTGGCTTGTCTTCAGTGGGAGTAAAATTCTGCATGAAATAAGCCACATTTTAATAGCAGAGTAGGGTCTTTATTCTGAATCTTCATGTAAGAATGCTGTTTTTCTCTCTTTTCATACCTGAAATTTCTGGTAGTGGTATGGTGCTACTGGGTCCAGAGTCACAGAAAGCTTGAGGTTGGAAGAGACCTCTGGAGGTCATCTGGTCCAACCCCCCTGCTGAAGCAGGGTCACCTAGAGCCAGTTGCCCAGGACCATGTCCGATGGCTTTTGAATATCTCAAACGATAGTCATATTACAGGTATTGCAAAGTATTCCAGTAGCATAGGAACTTCATTGCATTTTCAAAATTTAATTTCCCAATTTGGGGACCAACTTCAAAAAGTATTTAAGCACCTAAACATACAGACAGGGAACAAACTATCATGTTTTAATACCTGAACAACACTTTATAGAATCATAGAATTGCCTAGGTTGGAAGGGACCTTTCAGATACAACCATCAACCTAACACTGACAAAACCCATCACTAAACCCTATCTCTAAGCACTACTGTCTACCTGTCTTTTAAATACCTACAGGGATGGCGACTCAACCAATTCCCTGGGCAGCCTGTTCCAGTGTTTGNACCAATTCCCTGGGCAGCCTGTTCCAGTGTTTGATAACCCTTTCAGTGTAAAATTTTTTCCTAATATCCAGTCTAAACCTCCCCTGTCGCAACATGAGGCCGTTTCCTCTTGTCCTTTCGCCTGTTACTTGGGAGAAGAGACTGACCCCCACCTCTCTACAGACTCCTTTCAAGTAGTCATAGAGAGCGATAATGTCTCCCCTCAGCCTCCTTTTCTCCAGGCTGAACAACCCCAGCTCCCTCAGCCGCTCTCATAAGACTTGTTCCCCAGACCCCTCACCAGTTTTGTTGCCCTCTCTGGACCCGCTCCAGCACCTCAATGGCTTTTTTGTGGTGAGGGGCCCAAAAGTGGACACAGCACTCAAGGTGGGGCCTCACCAGTGCCTAGTACAGGGAGATGATCCTCTCTCTCGTCCCACTCACCACACTGTTCCTGGTACAGTCCAGGATACTACTGGCCTTCTTAGTCCCCTGGGCACACTGCTGGCTCATATTCAGCCGGCTGTCCACCAACACCCCCAGGTCCTTTTCTGCCAGACAGCTCTCCAGCCACTCTTCCCCAAGCCTGTAATGTTGTATGACTTGGATTTCTAGGGGAGAAGTAATTTGAAATTATGTATAGGCTCTTAAATTCTAATGGCATTCTGAAACTTTCATAATTTGAAGTATTCCATATAAATATTAAACACATGTTTTTGTTCTTTTTGTGTGTGCAGTGTTAAAATTGCTTATGCTTTTTCTGCTTCCTTTATACAGTGCAAAGAATACACAATAGGCTTTATATTATTTAATCTTCAGATGTTAGCACAACCTTTTTTCTCTTGAAAGTAGTGAACAAAAACCCTTTTTTCCTCTGGATAATGAAATTTTACTTGTTTCTTTCTACAAGTTTTAGCATTTTAATACTTCTCTTGCAAATCCCCCATCTCAGCTAGGGCATGAGTTACTAATACTTGATTAATAATGTAAAACCAGATCTTGTGTGTTGGGTTTTCCTTTGTTTTCAGAAATATTAAAGCCTGACAGTCGTAAGTTCATTATCTTTATCTTCACAGAATGTTTTTAAAAAATGCTAGGTCATCAGTCCATTGAATTGGCTTAATGTTTTGGAGACCAATTTTGAGATCAATCGGTTTTCTCTGTTGCAAAGTACCATTTTTGCAAGTTATTGTCTGTATAGGAGTATTTTCCCTATGTCCTGTCTCTTTAGTCTCAGGTAGCTCTTACCCCTGGTGCTTGACTTGAACTAGAGTTAGCAATGAAGTGCAAATAACGTGTCACAGGCCATGCCTTTCAAAGCTCAATTGCTACCTTCTGAGAATGTTCTTAAGATTTTTCTTGACAATTTTGGTATCTGCACAAGAATCTGGAATCCCTGAGTTTCTAATTCCAGTTCTTTCAGGTGATCTTTTATATTATATCCCAGTATTTATGTATTCCTATATCACCATGCAGATAGTAACAGCAGTAATGATGACCTTTTTGATAAAGCAGCTTGAAACTTTCTGTTATGTTTTAGAGATTCAATTTTTTCAAGTTGTAAAACCGTTTGTACTTTACAACTAGATACCTAGCAAATCCCTTTCAGGGACACTCTAATTTTGTATTTTTGATCTGTTTTTTCCCCTCGCTTCCTTCATTGTTGCCAGTTGCCTTCTGCAGTTGAGCGTTCTCTTTTTGGCTGGTCCCTGAGCTCCACCTTGTAAAGGAAGCTTTCTGCTTCTCAGCAATGAGGTTAAAGTAATGAAACTGCTGCTTCGCTGCCCACTATTAATAGGCTTATACTACAGGGACTTTTGAAAGAAGATTAAGGACTATTAATCACAGACTAGTGTCTGTGACTACATTGAATGCAGTGGTGGGTACTGCTGTTGCTTAGGATCACATCAGAGTTCTGTTGATAGGTGTCGAGTTATTGGGCTTGTCTCTGTGGTAAAGCAATTGAACAGATTTTGTAATCTTTGTCAGAAAAGGTCATGTCTGAAACTGAAGTTCTTTTAGTCCAGAATTTTTCATATGAAAGAGAGTCTAATGTAGAAAAAGACTTAGACAATCCAACTGGTTTCTACTGCTGTTCCACACCCCAGCTGCCTGGTCCTACCTCATCTTTTGTCTCCATTCTGGCACATGTTTCTCCCTGTATTGAGTTGTTTCAGTTTGGTAAACCAGTGAAAAGCTAAATCAACAAAATGAAAAAGAGTTTTCTACTGGTTTAGAAAGCAGAAGCAAGTGTGGGCTGAAACAAACACCAGAACCAGGACAGTGGAGAGGTCAGGAAATGGAGGGCATCAGCCAGTGAGGAGTGAGGCTGCTAAGCCAAAGCAAAGGTAGAGGTTAATGCATCTGGCTGTCACATACATCATTCTTATAAATCTTTGAACTATAATGCTGTGCTATAACATATCTAAAGGCCCTACATGATCAATCCAGACTAAGCACTGAATATCTCCAGGGGAAAATCGATTGCTTATTTGTGATACTGTTGGTGTAAATCTTTATTCTGTCTAAATGCTATTACTATACATGGTTATTTTAATTTCATAGACAGTATGTCAGTGACATGTTTATCTAACACTATTTCTAAAGGCATATTTATGCTCTCCAAGCTGTGTGTTGTTACAACCCATTCCTGTACTAGCCACATGAATTTATAACTCCAGATATTTTAATTATCAATTGATAACAATAATTACTATGCTTGCTGTTGAAACAGGAAAAATAATGCTAAGTGTGCGTAGCAAGCAGATGACTTGCTGCAAATCTCAAAGACAACTAATTAGATCTCACTTGAAAATGTGCACGGGATGAGCAGTGTTCCATCCCAGCTGTTAGTTGAAATAATCTCCCAAACTTGTCCAGCGATATTAGTGAGCTAGAAAGAGTTCATGACAAGTTTTGGCTCCTAATTTGTTGTAGGCTGAGCTACAGGTAGAGTACTTGGGTGCAGTTGTGTCCGGTTTTTGGGATCGTGATCATCTGTTTGGGATCTAACACTGATGAACCTTAGATAAGGCTTAGGATCTTCAATTTATTTTCTTTTGAAAATATTGCCTGGTATTTTAATACAGGGAAACTGTACTTGACCCAGTCTGAATATCTAGAGACTACCTAGAGAAGTATACTCCTGTGTATATAACAATACAGAATTATCCTGTAGGAGTACACTAGAGGAGAAAACAAGAAAATTACAATTGTTTTGAAATGCAGTTCACATTTGACTTTTTTTTTGTTAATGTCCACAGTTACTTTGTCTTGAAGAGGGCAGAATGTAGGTTTTAGATTACATATTAAAAGCAACAAAAATGCATTTTAGAAGCCATTTTTTCTTTCTAGAAACTAATAACTTTCTATCAACTCATAACTGAAATTAGTATAACTAACGTGGTATCAATGAGTACTTTTGTTATTGTGTTTAAGCAACCCAGTCCCAATCGGAGAGAGGACAGGCCTGTCAGCTTCTATCAACTTGGATCAAACCAGCTTCAGCCTAATGTAGCATCCTTGGCAAGAGATGCAGCGAACATTGCTAAGGATAAGCAAAGAGGATTTATGCCAAGTATATTACAGAATGAAACATATGGAGCGATACTCAGTGGCAGTCCACCTCCCATTCAGCCTGCAGTACCGGTTACAAGTAGTGCACCTCCTCTACCTCCAAGGAATATTGGCAAAGGTACTGACACTGGGAAATACCATTGTATGTTACAAGAATAGGATCATAACATTATTTTTTTTATTCTCACAGTTTTAAGTTTTCTTTTACATTTATTTTTCACAGGTAAGTATTGGAACAGTATATTGATGGCTTCATTTTATATACTTGAAGTGAGCCTCAATACACTTTTAAACAATTTGTAGAAAGAGGGGCCACAGTCAATTTAGTTCAGCAATATTTTTTTTCCTGTTATACTCCATCTTTTCATACTTCTGTTTCTTGAAGATGTCATTGTCAGAGTTCAATTTAAACATACAATTTCAATAGTCTTTGGCTGCTGTGGAAAATTGTTTTAAGATCTGAGAGAATGGTGAGTGTATGCAGAACATGAGAGATTTTAACCTTACGAAGTCTTCTCTTAACAAATAGAGGCTTCAAGGTTGTTGAAATAAATGTGGAAGTGTCATGACATGGAGAACTGGATGCTTTAGAGAACTGGTAGCTGACTGAAAATGTAATTGCCAGTTACTGGTTATACCCCGATCAGCAGAACAGTGTGAAATGTACGTGTCTCATCCTGGTTCAGAAGGGTTGCAAAATCTACCATTAAAGCTGATGCTGTGAACTTCATTCTTATCTTCATATATAATCTGTTTGGATCATATTGAAGAAGTGTAGGGAAATCTGTATAGGTCCTCTTTGTATGGTACGTGTTCGGTGTGTTTCATTGTTTGAATACCTTTATTAATCCAGCAGCTTTCCTGGATGCTAAATTTATGTAAAGTTCAATTCAAGAAAAATGACTATGTAAACACATGATTTTCTAAGCTGCTGTAATTCAGCTCCGTAAGAGGAGATCCGAGCGGGGAATGTTCTAGCCATATGTGAGTGGCTTTGCCTTTGGGAGCACTGTGCAGAGGTCCGAATGCAAGACTCCATATCCCAGTGATTGTGTCTGAGACGGCAAATTGAACATCTGGGTAATATGAAAAGTCAGTTATTGGTCTCACAAGAATGGCTGCAGCATAAAAATCGCATTTAAATATATTATTTTAGGGGCAGAAAAACTGAGCACAATAGAACAGCTTGGTACTGGCTTACTTCAAAAGGGTAGAATGAGGCTGGGGGAAGTTTAGCAGCATGTAAAACTTAACCAAGGTGGAATTCCTTTCATCTAACATTTTTGCATGAAGTCTAAGCTTAATATCTAGATATGATGGAAAGGAATGTTTGCCCCACCAAACAGGAAAATTCTCCCAAGGAGCTTGCACAGTCTGTTTAACTGTTAGATTCTATCTCTGAATTAGTAATACAATTGGATAGTTAAAAAGACTATTTTACCCTTTGATATTATTTTAACCATGGCCAGCCATACTATTTTACCCACTGTTTGCCCTTGATTAAATGACACTTTTCAAAGAGTGTCATTTTAATTTCATTCCCAACCCCAGACTTCTTGGCACCAGTACAGCGCAACTCAAGCCAAGAAAGCACACTGCCTGGCTTAAATAATTAGCTCCTGTTCTTTACTCTAGCAATGTATTAGCCGATTATATTATATTCTTGGTTAAAAGCTATAATAGTATCATCGATTATAGCTTCTTGTTGATTGTTGATGTTGTTGATGTTATGCTTATGGTGTAATATTACTCCTTTATCCTCTTAGCTTTAGGCTGTTCTCCAAGTTTTCTGAGCCTTTCATGCTTTTCCCTGCAAACTAGTATTTATTCATACCTTACTCTATTTCATCTTTTCTTAATACGATGCTCACGTGCTGAGTATGGAGAAGTGGCATGATATGTACAAGATATTGGCTTTATGAAGAAAACCTGTAGTGTGTTTTTGTGAAATGGGGAGGCAGCTCCTAATCCTAAGAATGGAGTTGTTTAGGAGGCCTCAAAGAAGTCGTACTTTGTAACTGTTTCACGGCTAGCTATTACAGCTTCTTGTTTGGGTTAAATTCAGAATTACAGTTTTGTGTCAATTCCAAGTCAAAACTGTGTTTCACTTTGAGTCAGCCATGTCTGATAATGCTCATACAAGAGCGAGGTCCTTTTCTTGCAGTACCCAAGAAGATGACATCTCTCAGACAGGGATTAAAGAAGGTAGCAAGACTTGCCTTCTGTTGTCTTGTTGAGAAATTTCTGCTTTTTCAATTGTTGACATATTTTAAAGTAATGACTGGAGACAAATTTTACTTGGGTAAAGCGTTAGTAAGACTTTACCCAGAAACTTCCATGTAATTCTTTACGCCAGACTGGTTTCTGCTGTGGCATTCCAGCAGGATGGCACTGGTTCTGTTGCCGAGTACAGTGCACCAGTGGCTGCACCACTTTTAAAAGCATGGATGTGAATATCAACACTTTGTGCTTAGGGTAAGCAATAATAATAATACAGTATTTTCCTCTCTTTTTAGTTCAGCCTTCAGTTCTTGGCAGTGGTATTCAGACAATTTCTTCATCTAATGCAATGTGGAAGACAAATTCTTTAGGAGTGGAAAGTATAAGCAGGCAGAGGTCTTCATCAGATCCACCAGCTATTCATCCCCCTGTGCCGCCATTGCGTGTAACATCTACAAGTATGTTTCCACTTTCCCCTGTTTTCCCTTCTGCTGTATCTAATCATAGTTGGCTTATTTTTCCATTTCCACAACTCATACTTCCTCTTTTGGTGACTGTAGCTTTGGCCTATCGTTCCCATTCAGTAACTTTGTATGAACTGTCTTCTCTGATGTTCCAGTGAGGACTCTACGGTGTAGTGTAGGGTCAACAGGAAATACTTTCTATTACTAGAGCTGAAGAGCGAGATTTTCACTTTAATATATAGTTTCAATGCCGCATTTCTCAATAGTTGTGAAGATGAGTGTTACATGGAGGCCTGGGGCTATGTCTCCACATTGTGCTTGATTCTTGCAGACTATAGGAATGCGAAAAGATGGTTTAATGCATTGCTAGCTGCTGTTGTGGTGGTTTCAAGAATTCAACAGAAATGTTAATTAATTGCTTAACCTAATATGAAGTTAGATGTTAATTGTAACAGGATTTTAAGAAAAAGCATTTCTCTAAATCAAATTTCTCAGCTGTTATTCACTCATTTACTTTCCATAAAACACAAGCTGAAGACGTTGATTAAGCAAACAATATTAGCACTTTATGAAATACAGTATGATCTACTATTTTCAAGAATATGACTGATTTTGGTAAGAATTTTCTTTGCTTGTACTTTAATGCTTAAATGAATTGAAGTACTTGTGAGCTCTCTGACCTGGACAAGGTGAAACAAAAGGAAAACCTCTTTCTAAAGAAGTCCTCTGTCCAATGGAAAGATTGCTTTCTGTTGAAGTTGTTGATTGTGTTTTTTCTTGCACGCGGGTACTTCCTGTAAGAGGAAAACCTGTGGATGAGAACCCAAGAATCAAAGTGGTATATAGAAATTTAATTCCATTTCACTGTTTAACTTTCCTCTATAGATGTGCTTTCTCCAGCACCACCGCCTCCAGTGGCAAAGACAGCCAGCATTATAGAAGCTTTGAACCAGCAATCTAAACAGCAACCAGCTCCTCCACCAACTAAGCCAACCCCGCCACCACTGCCCCCACAACCTCCTAGTAGAATCTCTCAAAGAAAGCCTATCCCTGGGTAACTAACATATTATGAAGTATATTAAATACTAAAATTTATTAGTAACTTTTTGATTTTATGGTATATAACGTGCAATTCATCTATAAAGCATGCATACTTGTGCCAATGGTGTATTCTAGAGTATGTGAATGAACAGAAGGCAGACACTAACGAAGCAGACTACAAGGATTCCCACAGTAAAAACAAGACACCTTTAAGATTGTATGACTTGCAGAATATCTACAGAATGCTTAGTGGTGATGGAAATAAGATGCAACAAAGAATAATCCATTTCTGATTCTCTACTGTGTTGAGTTTGGGGTATTGCAGTAAAATAAAGATACAAAATAGTGAGGCAGAAACCAGGGGAGATCAATAAGGTAATGAGAAGTGTAGAAAATACGACCTGTGAGAAAAGTTTGGAAGAAATAAGATTCTCTTATATTTTAAAAAAAAATAAAATTGTAGTATGGGTACACGCCTGCAAATCTGTGCAGTGTTGGATTATGCCATACCTTTATATACCTCATGATGGTTCTAAAAAAGACTACTTTTGTTTAAGCTGTGGCAAGAATAATTTAATTAGACACTAGGGAAAGCCTCCCAAAAGTAAGCATAGGGATACTTTGTAGTAATTTGTCTGGGAAGCTTTTGGATTCTCTGGCACTGAAAATTTGGCAGAGTACAGCCTGTACGAATTTACATAGGTTTAAGACACAGGGACACGTATGTGCATATGTGAAATAAGTAATATACATGGGTGATCTTTTGCAAATGATATTTGAGCTCACTTTCTAGTCCCTTGATGGCATATACCATACAAAGTAAAAGGCGGGAAACAACTTGCTGAAGCTTGCTATGAGGTACAGGCTAATACGGATACATAATTTTAGTGAAGAATTTTACAATAGCAGTGAAAGGAACTTCAGAATTTAGGAGGAGAAAATCTGCTCTACACTGGTCTAAATTGCAGTAATTCATCCTATATTATTATTCTGCCTAACATTTTTAAATTAAGTGCAACTTATGATTGGTGTAATCAAAAATACAGAAGAAAAGTAGTATTTTAAAAGCAAAATAGGTGTCACTGGAATATACTGAAGACATGAAAAGATTTTTATAGTTTGGAAAATACTCTGTGTTGTTGCAATTCAAGTTCTTGTTTGTTTCTTAAATGGATGAATTTCCAACTTTCTGCACAGGACTGAAAAGTCATCTGGCTTAACCAACAAAGGGCAGTCCAGAGCACTTGGGTCTCTACAGCAAACTGGTAATTGTGGTTTAGAGATTTTGTTTATTGTAATTAAGCTATCGTTATAACAGCCTTAGGGAAAGTGTTGGGGTTTTTTATTTATTTACTTTGCACTTATTTATTTGCACTTTTAAATACGGTCATTACCAGCGTTCTGGTTGTTTCTCTTGATTGTGTAGGCCTCGATGCCTTTTCTGCATGAACAGAGTTATGGGCCAATTAACATAAATAACAGGACCATGTCATAAGAGAGGGAATCACAGAATGGTTGAGGTTGGGGGAAACCTCTGCCGGTCATCTAGCCCGATGCCTCTGCTCAAGCAAGGCCATCCGGAGTCGGTTGCCCAGGACCATGTCCAGATGGCTTTTGAATATCACCAAGGATGGAGATTCCACAGCCTTCCTGGGCAACCTGTGCCAGTGCTTGGTCCACCCTCACAGTAACAAAGTGTTTCCTGATGTTCATGTGCCACCTCTTGTGTTTCACTTTGTGCCAGTTGCCTCTGGTCCTGCTTTCCAGCTGGCTGGCCACCAGCATATGTTGGTGCCTGGGCTTGTTTGTGTCTAGGTGCAAGACTTGGCACTTCCTTGCTCCAGATTTTCCCCTGGTTTCTGGGACCTGGGATTCCTGAAGATGGGTCTTGCTAGTAAAGACTGAGGCAAAGAAGGCCTTCAGTACCTTAGCCTTTTTCATGCCTTGGGCAACCATATCCCCCATGTCATTGAGCAATGGGCCCACATTTTCCCTAATTTTCTTTTTGTAACCTCTGTGTTTACAGAAGCTCTCCTTGCTGTCCTTGACATCCTTTGCCAGATTCCACTGCAGCTGGGCTTTAGCTTTCCTACCCCCACCTAAACCCCACTCAAACAAAGGACACATTATTAAAACTTCAGTTAGTTTTCTCTCTTGTTTTCATGTGTCATAAACAAGGTAACACATATACATTTTAGAGTAGAAAAATGTGTTTCTAGTTTGAAAATCTAAAACTCATGTCACTTTTTATTAAACTGCAAATTGATAATTGCTCTTTTCATGCTAATGAACAGAGTTCGTTATTCAGAGTTCATTATTGATTAAGCTCTTTTCGTTGTTCAAAGTAACTACTACTTTGGGACGTTACAATAATGTCCTCTCAATAAAATGTCCAAAGTAAAGTTTGTGTGGATTCTGTGATGGTTGTAGTGCAATTTCTCCTACCCAGTTTCCCCTTCCACTGTGTATATTATGTTCGTTGGTTCTTACTGTGATTCTTTTTTATTTCCCCTTGACGTACCCAAGGGGAATTTGCTAATGACTATCTGCCATCTGTGTCGGGAGTGTCCTGTGAAGGATACAGCATCTTGATAATGATGGTCTCTACTAGGAAAGAAGGGTTCTGAAAGCATACAGTCTGTAGTGAACAAATGGGGAAACGGAATATTTGGTTCTGCTCTCATCTATTTTATAGGCTTTTTTTTCTTTTAGTATATTAGAGGTCTTAGGTAATTGTCTTTGGGAAAAGAGGCCTCTCTTTTTTAGTAATGGAAAGGATAGAAAAATTCTGTTCAGTTTCTTAGAAAGAACCATATTAAAAATGAAATACTCATGGCATATAAAATTATCTGTATCCTTTAAAGAATAATTAATTTAGTTTCAGTTTTTATCATCACTCTTACTTTTTTTTAAAGCATGCCTACAATTTACATGTTTTACTTACCTTAACAGGAGAGTCATCTTCTGTATGTGAAATTCCAGTGACACAAACTGGTTCTACAACAAATACTTTGGCACAGATCCAGCCACCAGCACCAATGCCAAGGAAATCACAGATAGTAAGTAGACAATGTGGGGTTTGATTTTATTAAATCTTCCGTTTTCTATCAAATACACTTGTTGACATAAATAGTGTATCCTGTTACGGAGAAAGTGTGAGAATTTTGAAAAATACAAAGCCTGTATCCTGTGTTAAATACGCGTGTGATGTACTAATTATTTATGAAAACTTTGCTTTTCTTGCGTTTCCTATATGATAGTATGTGATTTTAAATTAAAAAAAAACCAAACAGCAAAAACCAAAGAGAAACCAAAGAAAAGAAGGATGAATTCTTTGCTTGTGTCAAATGTGACTGACGTAGAATGTATGGTTTGAGTTATTGAAGGCAGGTAAGCTTGATAAGCGAGTTACTTGTAGGTGAGCTTGGTGAGTCACTTGTAGATCATCTGTAACTTCATTCTAAAACCTCCATGAAGTACGTAATAAGGGAGCTTTGGGGCTTTCTTTTATAATGGAAGTAGATATATTCATACTTGTTCACATAGGTAGATCAAATGGCTTCAGACAAGACCGGTGGGAGTCAAGCTCAAAACAAAAGAAATCGGTTCTTTGTGCAGTTGGTTCTCTTTGCATCTCTTTGTTGTGCTTTCACTGGTTGACAGGAGAGAAATCTCTTGGTAAATACGCAGAAAACACACCTGACGAGACATCCCAACCAGAAGGTGGTGAGAGGGAAGGCTCAAAGTATTGTATATTCTTCTTTTCCATCCTCCCCCAGCCTTCCAGTGATTGTTAGAAGAGATACTGAATTTAGATGGACTTTAGACTCAAGATGGACTCTTGATCCAATTGTGTGGCCATTTAATACTCTTATTTATTATTTATGATCTAGGAACAGTGAATGGTAACACACATATTAGTGTCAATACCTATATTCTTATACTGGTGGAGGTAAAGGGCTGTATTTCCAGCTGTCAGTTGAGCTGTTACATTATGTGTCGTTCAGCTAGGTCTTTGGTCCTAGCTCCAATTTCACATTGCTCTCTTGTGTGATAGGCATAAAACATCCACATGCTTGAGCGTGACAGTATTTCTCTGCAGTAGGCAAATCTCAATATCGAGAGCCCATACTTTCCAAGATGCTGTATGTGACTAGGCGTGGGCTAGTCACATCCGTTCTGTGTATGAGCATGGTTCAGGAGGTCAGTAGTGAACTGAGAGGCAGGAGCTGTGCTGTTCCTGGCTCTGCCATTGTCTTATTAATGGGCTGTAGCGAAAAGACCTGCCTTCTTCAGCCCTCTGTCTCTCTCCCTTCATCCATTTTTCCTTAACCTTGTCTGCTGAAATAGTAAGTCTCCAGGACAGACGGCCGTGTGTTTGTGTGCGTAGCCTTGCACATTTGCCTTGAGCTCTTAGAGTTCCTGTTACCTGGTTCTCATCTGATAATGCTGAAAAGCCACAGAGACATCTGGAGTTCATCTTGCGTTAGTTGGGAGTATAAACTCTGTTTTCTTGCCTCCCTTGCTCTTGTTCAACCAATTTACTGTCTGTCTTGCATCAAAATAACATTCATGTTTTAAGCCACAATAAAATTAAATGGTCTGATTAATGTAAAATGGAATATCTATCCCTTTTGCTTGCATGCACCAAGGGACTTGCCATATTTACCTTGTGAAACTGTTGGACCCAGACCACAGGTTCTGTTCAGGTGTGAACGCTGGCTGCATCCTTTTAGCACATCCATTGTCTCTGAAACAGCTCCTTACCAAGCTTTCCGTGTAAATTAAAGTCATAGTTCTCTATCTCGTTCTCTCCTTTTTTGTTTAATGGGACAAATTGCTTTAGTTATGAGTGAATGGGATATCCTAGCTAGTTTCTAGGATCAGTCAGTGTCTCCGCTGTTTAATAGTAATTGCACATAATATGAAGAACAAATCTGACTCTCCAGATGTCTCTAGCGCTTCAGTAGGGTGAATTTTGTGAGACTGAGAAAATCACATGGATGGTTTTCTTCTGTCACAGGGCAGAGAAGTAAGGGAAACCTGGCTCAGAGAGTGTGTGCTAGTTAAGGTGCTTTAGCTAAATCAATCTAGCTAAAGCATCTTAGCTGAGATTTAGTCAAGGGCCCCTCAGCTAAAGAGCTTTAGCTAGATCAGTCTAGCTAAAGAACTTTGACTAAATCGCTCCATTTAGCCTTGTACTTCAGACTTTTTTGCTAAGTCTTTACCCTGCCAGAGAATCCAGAGGCCAGCGCAGATTTAGGAAATGATTGCAGAAGTGCTCATTGAGTAAAGAAAGAAAAAAAGAAGAGAAGAGGTCTAGTTGTACATGTACACGTAGACAGTTACTTGTCTCCTATACATTGCATTTGCCTAATAGCCTATTTTTCAGATGGAAATTCCTGATGCATCTGTTTTTTTCTGCCTCCCCCCCCCAGTGTATATTTTATATTTTTGAAACCATATCATAGACACATGGGAAACTACCCTGGAAGATTTTATTCTTCTGGGAATGGGATCTCTTTTCGTTTCCTTGCCTTCTAAAGAACAAGAAACACCTGTAATTAGTGCCCTTTGAAGTTAGCAATTACATCCCTGTTGTACTGATGTGAAGCTTTTTCCTCTTGACCTTGCAGGTGGTTGTGGTTTTAACGGTAGAACCACAGAAGGGTTCGAACTGTGGAGCTCAGACTGAGCGTCTGGCAGAGTTGGAGTGAAGCAGAGCACGGCTGCCAGCTCGCAGGGCTGTGCCCCGCAGACAGAGCCGAAGGGGCTGCCTGCTCTGGGCAGGCCAGGGGGTTTTGTAGTAAAATGCAAATGGATGCTTACAGAGGAGCGTAACGGTCATGCTACCTCCCTCCTTCCCCCTCCACATCCCCCTTTTTCTGCGTGGTGCTCAGCCCCAACAAAATGGCACATAAAGAGGCTGTTGGGCAGCAGAGAAGTGCCTTTTGCTGGTGGAGAGAAGGCGACTTGTGAGTGGAGTCTCTTCTCCGCTTACAAGCTTCCTCTTCCATGGCTGACCTGACTAGAGACTGGGATCAGTCCCTGGGGGACTCCAGGATGACGATGATTCTGGTAGGAATAACTGAGAC
>VXBO01007957.1:9376-130467 GCA_013400135.1 Rhinoptilus africanus
GTGAATGTGGCCCCCAGGACATGGTTTAGTGGTGGACTTGGCAGTGTTAGGTTAACGGCTGGACTCAATGATCTTAAAGGTCTTTTCCAACCCAAATGATTCTACGATTCTATGAAGGGGATTAAGAAGAGCAGGACGCAGTGAAAGCCTCACTTGATGCAGCGTCCTTCAAAATGAGGGATGATGCTCAACCTGCACGTAGACTTCGCAGCAGGCTCGGTACCGAAATCTAACTCCAGTGAGCAAAGCCCAGCCGAGACCACAGCAGCACACTTACATCTGTCTGTACCATCTGGCAGCGCTGAGCCCTGATCCGGCTCACGAAGCCATAAACATCCACTTTCCTCTCTGCATGCATCATGTCCAGCATGGCATCGATGACGATAAAAGTGCCTGTGCGTCCTACCCCAGCACTGAAAAACAGAGGGGACAAGCAGTCAGTGCAGCTATAATGGCATCGGGGTCCCTTGTAGAGCGCTCAGGAGTGAGCCAGACGCTTCCCTGCAGTGAGTAAATAGCAAAATCTGTTTTGGAGATGAGAGAAATCCCCAGCCTGGTGTTCAGTGTCGCCTGGGTTTTGCAAAGAGATGCACACAGCATCTCCAGCAACTGCCGTGACGGGAATGTATGAAGGCACAGAGCAGGGTGAGCCAAAGCAAAACCTGAGCCAGCTACGGCTTCCAGAGTCCTATGGGCTGCCTGTTCCTACCAGCTGCCTGCTGCTCCTTCCACTCAGCCTCCACTAGGTGAAGGTGAGTCCACAGGGAAGCCTTGTTTCTGTGCTGGTAACTCAACCATTGAGAAGAATAAGAAGAATGAGGCCAAGTAGATGCTATGGAAAGACAAAGCTCTTTTGTCAGCTGCCCCCTGAGAAGAAAGCTGAAGAAATGGACTTGGGAAGTTGCAAATGTGATCATCTCTGCCTTCAACCATGGGGCATTTTCCCTTATTGAAACGAGGAAAGTCTCTGTGGCTTCCCCAGGCTTGCTGCTGTGCCTGAAACAACTCCATGTGTGGTCAAACACCACATTCCTTGCTCCCAGGCATGCTGAGTACTGCCTTCTTGCAACAAGGGATGTTGCCTTCTTGTGCCCAGGGAAGTGGAGAGCCCAGGGAGATGCCAGCAATGCTCAGCAGTGGTGCTTAGCTTGGCTCACTTGGCATCCAGCTAACCCAAACAAAGACCACTCAACACCATCACATCGCTGATTCCAGTAAGTTCCTTCAATTCACATACATTTTTTTGAATGTTCCCATGTGGAACATTCCCCTTTAACATGGGAAAGTTAAATAAAAATAATAAAAAAGGCCTGACTGAAAAAAGCTCACCTTTTATTATCTCATAATAAATTATCTCACGACACATATTAAATACGAGATACTTTCCAAGCCACTCAGGAGAGACAGAGATCAGCCATGACCAGGACTTACCTGCAGTGCACTACTATTGCTCCTGCATATTGGGGATTACATGTCTTCACCTTCTTCAGGAACTTCAGCATCCCAATGGGGGTGAAGGGGACCCCAAAGTCAGGCCAGCTGGTGAAGTGGAACTGAGTTACCAGGCGCTGAGGCTTCTTGTTCGTGACATCGCCGACCTGAAGGGGAAATGTGTATTCAGGTTAAAGATAAATACTCCTATTTCCTTTCTTTCCCCAAAAGCAAGGGCAAAGAGGGAGCTACAGACCCAGGACAGAGCTGAATGGCTTAAGAAGCAGTAGCATCCACAAGCAGAAAGGGCACGGACCTAGGCTCTGGGGCCAAATAAGTCTCTAAAAGCATGACATTTTAATTGCCCAACATCACATCCCACATCCTAGGGGTGAGAGATGCCAGCCCAGCCTCAGCTGTGGCTCTGACCTGGCAGAAGCTGCCGTATGTCATCTGCAGTGGGCTCAAACAGAAGCCGCCACTCTGTCCTTTCCCACACCTGTGCCTTCAGCACCCTTAATTAAAGGCAGGGGAGGAAACCACCCATGTCCAGACTGTTGGAGCAAAGAGTAAGGCTCAGGAGAACCCTGCTCAGGGTCCAGACAGGTTTTCAATTGCCACCTCTTCCTTGCCTGCCTCCGAGAGCAGCAGGAAAACAAATAGAGTGACTAAAGCATCTAGAGCCTCCTCCGGAGGATGAGAAAATGTAGTGACAGATGGGAAACCCATGAAAACCAATGCATACGGCACTGGATTTTGTCTCAGCTCATGGGATAAATCTGATTATTTGCAGGCATTAAGTATCTGTGGGTGAGAGCAGGAACTGATACTGGTAACAGAAAGTGGACAGAATTTCAGCCCTGGCATCCATCAGCTTCCCCACTCTCAGTACAGCCATGCTGGTACCCGCTGGGAACGGGTTCCCAAGTGTTTAAGGTGAGTAAATTCTTAATATCTCTGGTTAAAAATGGATGCTGGGGGTCATTTCATCCACACTCTGCTCTCACGGCATCTTGGTGGAGTCAAGGAGCACACCCATGCCTATTGGATGCCCAGCACAGAGAGGGGAGGGATGGGAGACGCGAGCCCCGGCACCTGCTGGATGCAGAACTTCCGCACAGTGTAATCCACCAGGACTGTCACGTCCTCCACGGACACTCGGATGTTCCCATACGTCCAGCAGCCCTGATCTGGCCAGTACTGAGCACACTTACACTGCGGGGAGAGAAAACGGGCGCAGGTGAGCTCTGGTCCCTCAAAAGCCTGAGACCAGCTCCAAGACATGCCCATGGGCATGAGGTGTGCTGCATTCAGACAAAGTTGGGTTAGATACCAACCCATGAAGCCTTCTGGCACATACCTCTTTCCTCTCTTTCAGGTTGGTCACCATGACAATTGTCGCCGTGTTTTGCTCCCAAATCATCCTCCAAAAATCATTCACGGTTTCTTCCTTTGGTCCTAAGGGGAAGGTAAAAAGAAATGCGGCCTTTGGGATCAATCCCTCAGGCACTGAGACTGAAACCCAGCATGTGAAGTCACATGTTGTGGATGATGCAACACATTTGTTGCCAATAGATGTCAGCACAGGAGGTGTTTCGGTGTCTGGGAATGTCGTCTAACACAAGGAACAATCCTATCACACAAGAGCTGGGGCTTTTTGGATATGTTTTATGATGAGGAATTCCATTTTTAGCCCAAGAAGGGGAAATCGGAAATGAAGCATGGAAATGACTTGCCCAAGGTCACACAGGGATATTGTGGCCATCGCAAATAGCTCTCAGAAGTCCCATTCCTGAACCTTGTGTTTTAACCACGGGATCCCATTTCAATATAGCACAAAAATAGTTACCTGCTCCTTGCCAGACAAGGAGCTGACTCAACCTAGACCTCCCCTGCCAAGGCTGAGGCTAAGGGCAAGTCAAAAGAACAGCAGAGACAAAGCTTTACTGCAGCTTGGTATCGCTGATGGACCTGATCCAGCCTTCCTTCTCCAGCAAGAGCCAGCCAAACTGGCCAGTGACGTCCTAACCCACTTGCAAGTCAAGAGAGGAAATGCAAACCACCTCCCATGGCCAGATAACCCCCTTTTGCTGACAGGAACCTCCCTGTGAGTGGGCATGCTGGTTTTAGGGATTTGTTTGGACCGGTACAAGCAAAGCAAGAGAGCCAGAGGGCTACTCATGGTGCTTGCAAGCTGGTGATGCTCTCGCTGGGGGCAGCTGAGCTTGGGAAGACTTGTGATGCTTGTTGCTCTCAACAAATGATAGTCCT
The DNA here is from genome assembly GCA_013400135.1 of Rhinoptilus africanus. Lineage (NCBI taxonomy): Eukaryota > Metazoa > Chordata > Aves > Charadriiformes > Glareolidae > Rhinoptilus > Rhinoptilus africanus. Next base: position 13,079 of record VXBO01007957.1, read on the forward strand.
GCCTCTCATCTGAAGACAACAGAGAAATTTCTCTCTGAGGGCACAAGCCCATATTCTTGCTTGACAAGGTTTAAAAAGGAGCAGACATGAAACCAGATCAGTGTGGTGCTCTCTGTAATAACAGATTTGGGGAATTTAAATAAGCAGCTCACTGGCAGTATTTCCAGAGATCACAACCACCTGCAGCTGTGGGCCAGGGTGGAAGGACAAGGCTCAGGGAAGAAGGGCTTTGACACCCTCCAGCAATCAGTATTGCACACGTAGGGCTTTTCTTCCTCCTCCAGTGCATCCAGCACTCGTCTTTGACTGGGAAAACCATTTTGGGAACAAACTGTGGACCAACCAAGCCTCTTTTTGACGAGGGCACATCTGCAAGGCACTGTGCTGTGGTTAGAGTGGCAGAGCTTATAATAGCAGAACGGCCCCAGCCCAACTGTTACCATACTGTGTTACAGGAATAACTGAGCATTTACCTTGTGCAGCAATGAATTTATTTTTCTCTTGGTACCCCTATAAAGAAAAGGAGAAAAAGGAAGACAAATGAAAGATGAATATTTTTCTAAATCAAGAGTGATGAAATGCATCTACATCATTATTAGACAGAGACACCACCTGCTCTGTTGCTCACTCTCCCTGTGCAGAGAAGGGGCTGCAGCCTCTGAGGGGAGAAACACCACCAACAGCGGGGCAAAAATAACGCAAAATCCCCGTGCAAAGGGTCCCTGCCCCAGAGAAACACTTCCCACACTCAAGTAATGTGGGAACAACGCCACTTGTTGGCACAGAGCACTAGTGAAGTGGTACCCGACAGCCTTTCTGCTGCAATCAGACCCTGCATCCAGAGCATCATGTGACAATCTAATCTTTGGGAGATTGGGCTGTTGAACTCATGGGACTTGATTTTGTGTATTTCCTCATGGACATTTATTTATTGCTCAAGGAAGTAAAAAGCTCTTTTGGGTCTTGCTTTTCTTCACGTGCCTCCATCCCTCTCAAAGCCTACTTCTTCGTATTACCCTTCCAATTTATTTGAGCTATATGGTGATAATCATGTAGGACCCATCTCCTCCCAGGAGCAGAGCACAGCAACGTTGCTTCTGTTTTAGCTAGGTTCCTTGATTTCATTTTCATCCTCTTCCCACATCCGGCACTGCAAACTGGGAAGTACTGATGATTAACCAACCACACCATTCATCAGCCATTAGTCAAAAACCCCCAATTCCTGCAAGAATTGCTCCCAAAGCCCTTCCAAACCTGCCAGTTTGGCTTTGCAGCACCCCAAGGAGTGCAAGTGCTTCTCATTATTTTACAAGTTGGGAAAAGAGAGGTGGGAAAAGATGAGACTATGGCAAAGCAGCTGAGCAAGGGCAGAGCTACAGCTAGAATTTGAGTTCCAGCTCTCATCCCCTTACTCTAACCATGCTCGTCCAGGCTGAAGGCGTGGAGCGAAGCACAGTGAGCTCTACCGCAGCCACACCAAGGTTACGAGATCAAAACCAGGTGTAATTCATTGCTCCAGAGGAGCTGGGGAGATGTTAATGTAGGAGGTAGTCTCCCATCCTCCCCCAGGCACAAGTCACATGCCACAAAAGCCCCACACTCCTGGTGGGACCAGGTACTGCTGGACGGGGTGCAACCAGGGGGGATTTCCCCTTCAAATCACAAAACTCACATTAATAAAGGAGGCATTGATGTAGTCGGAGTCAGGAACTCCTTCAACAGGAGTCAGGTGAACCCTGGAATGATCATCTGGAAGAAAATTAAAACTTTGCATTAAAAACAACTCCCTCCAAGTAGCTGATACCTGGCGTAGTGAGAGAGCCGAGTGTTGGAGTGGAGTCCAGGCTCGCTGGCTCCCCTGCACACAAAAACACCTTTATGCCCCCAAATTCTTTTTGCTTAAGCCTGGAGAGGTGCTAGACCTCACCCCAAGGAAGTTTTTCTTCTGTGGAGTGCACACATTTGAGGAAGCCCCTGAGGCAGACTGCTGCCCCATGCCACCTGACAAGAGCTGGTTGTTTCGGCATTTCCCATCCGTTTAATTTTCCATAGTGTCCTGGCTGCTGACGGCTTCAGGGAGCTCCTCCCAGTAGGTATCCAAAGCTAAAGCAGATGCAGCCACCCATCTGGGAGGTGAAATGACCCCAACCATGTCCTTGCCCATCCCCAAAACAGGAAAAGGGAGCCCCAGCAGCAGCACTGTCCACGCACCCTGTACCCAACATGCTCCGATACGTACAGGGCAAGATGTTCACGTATCTGTTCTTCTCCTTGTTCTCCTCCTTGGAAGCAGCTTCACACGTGGCCTGTATGGGACATGCTGGAAGAGCCTGCAATGGCAGAAAAGGTTTTTTGCATGATGTTCTTACAGCACAGCAGTAAGTACAATGCAACCGGCACGTTGGTGCACTTTGCATCTGAGCATCCCATTTGGGGGTGGTCACCCTTTGCTAGCCTCCAGGAGGTAGGTGAGCAGCAATCCCTTGTCCACTTGCCCCTTTGGACATGTCCCCACCACCCACGCCCCTCACCTTCACCCCAGCACCAGCTTCTTGACCCCACCGAGCTCAAAGTGACCATTTAAATAGCCTGGGCCGGACCAGAGAGAGAAAATCCCTTCAGAAACATGATATCTGGAATCTCAGGACCCATGAACACGAGGTGGCAGCAAAGCCTCCGACACCAAACCCACCAGCCCAGCCATCAAGGAGCTCATTTCTGCCCACGGCGGCTCCTGCTGTGAATTCCTCTGTTAACAGTGATGCTAATGGTGACCCGATTAAAGTCCCTATCGCTCAAGCACACCCAGCGATGAGAAGGATCACCCACGCAGGGAGTTGTTCTTCATCCAGCAGCACCAGGGACCTTTGGGTTGGGACGTGATGGGGTCACAGACGATACTGTCCTGGTGACATCAGCTGGGTTTTCATGCTCGAGCAGAGGAGGTGCTTCCCCAGCATCATTATTCCACATCCTCTTTGAATAGTGAAGAGTATGAGAATGTACTGGAGGTATTGGCCATCCCTTCCTCCAGCTGGCAGGACAGACATGCTTTGGGAACGGAAGCCTTCAGGGTAATCGAGTATTTATAACCCAAAAAATTCCCCTCCCTGGGCATTCATTTCACCTATTTAGTTTCATCGAAGCATGGCCAGGAAGGGTATCAAGTTGTGCAACAGCTGGAGAAAGCTGAGTGGCTTTTTATTTTTCTTCTCATCATCCTCATATTGCCGTACTGTGCCTTGGATCTAAGGCTTAAAGTATTTGCAGACATCTTTGCGGTGCTGACAACGATATCAACAGTGGCGTTCCTTTTGTTAATTAGGCTGATGGAGAGTCCAGGTAGTTCAGCAGCTCCTACGCTACATGCTCCATCCAGGTATTTAACTTCGTCCCCTACCTCATTACTGCTCTGCCTGTTTTTGTATTGCCAAGGTGCAAGAGGTTTATTGTCACAAGAATGTGCAGAGCTCAGCAATGTCAGGAGGAGGTTGTAGCCATCTCAGAGGAGATGCTCTGGCATTGTGGGATAAGCACAATACTGGAATTATTACTTGCTGCTGAAGGGCAGCTGTTGTCACATAAACTGCCATCATTCTGTTTCAGGGTTAACAGCTCACTGAAATAGATGGGGTCATTTCTATTTCTCTGTCAGAGCCCTTGTTTTGTCTGTTTGTGGTTTTAAGACAACAACACATCACACCTTGACATGCCGTTCATTTTGGCAATGTTTCCCTTGTAGACATGAGGATCGGGAAGAGGGAGGCAGTGCCTGGGAGGAAAGCAGCAGGCAGAGAACTCTGGATGGCACACAGGAAACCTCCTGAACCCAGAAAAAACATAATCCTGTAGGGACGCTTGCTAGCAAACCTCCGCTTTCTGTAGTGAATGTGAAGGGTAGGGGCTTGCCCACCACCACAGCAGATTTAGGACCAGAATCAGTCCTCCGACCTTGCATCCCTTTGAGAAACCCCTGAGGACTGGGCAGACCATCATTCCAGCCATGAGGCTCCCAGATAAGCTCTCCTGAAGCATGGCATCCAGCACCGGCACTGTTATTTTATTGACTCAGTTACTCCCTGGGTTGATGTCCTGTCCCCAAGCTGGGTACCACTGCACACTGCAGTTCCTCTCTATCTACCAGCCGTTTTGTCCCTGCTCTATGAAGTGAGATCAGATTTTTCCCCACTGTGTGTGGTAAGCATGATGCCGAGAGCAGCCTGTGGGATTTAAGGGCAAGAAGCAAAGGGACTCACATTGAACTCCTCCCGAAAGAGCTTGTTGTCATCTGCCATCCGGCGGTTGATCTCCTCTTCCAGCTTATCAACAGGCAGAGGTGGGTATTTACGGTTGGTGCTGGGGGAGCGGGCGAGCAGCGGCATGCTCTGTGGCTCTGCAATGACACCCGTGCATTAGACGTGCCCACCCGGCCGCTCCTCGTGCTCAGCACTCATCCATACCCAGGTGGGCACAGGGAGCTCACAGAGCCCAGGCTGTCCGCTTTTAGGGCCACCTGGCACCCTCACTATGCCATATTTTCATAGATAGAATCACAGAATGGTTTGGGTTAGAAGGAACCCTAAAGATATCTAGTTCCAAGCCCCCTGCCATGGGAAGGGACATCTTCCATTAGATCAGGTTGCTCAAAGCCCCATAGAACCTGGCCTTGAATGCTGCCTGGCTTTTTGCTCTTCCTATGGAGGCTGCACAAAAATTTGGGGATGCTTTGATAACATGAAACTCTTTCATCCCCCTGTGGTTGAGTGTTACACTCTTGTAGAGGCAGGATTGGACAATGAGGACCAAGTCTAACAACCCCATGAAATGCTAGAGGCCTGCGGAAGAGTGGCTGGAAAGGACCTGGGACTGTTGGTTGACAGCTGGCTGAGTACAAGCCAGCAGCGTGCCCAGGTGGCCAAGAAGGCCAGTAGCATCTTGTCTTATATCAAAAGTAGCACAGTCAGCAGGACTAGAGAAGTGATTGTCCCCCTGTACTCAGCACTGTTGAGGCCGCATCTTGAGTAGTGTCCAGTTTTGGGTCCCTCACTACAAGAAAGACATTGAGAAGCTGGAGGGTGTCCAGAGAATAGCAATGAAACTGGTGAAGGGTCTAGAGAACAAGCATTATGAGGAGTGTCTGAGGGAACTGGGGTTGTTTAGCCTGGAGAAAAGGAGGCTGAGGGGAGACCTTACCGCTCTCTACAACTACCGGAAGGGAGGTTGTAGAGAGGTTGGGGTCAGTCTCTTTTCCCAAGTAACAAGTGATAAGACGAGAGGAGCCAGGGGAGGTTTAGATTGGATATCAGGAAAAACTTATTCACCAAAAGTGTTACCAGCACTGGAACAGGCTGCCCTGGGAAGTGGTTCAGTCACCATCCCTGAAAGTATTTAAAAGATGTGTAGACGTGGTGCCTAGGACCATGGTTTAGTGGTGGACTTGGTAGTGTTAGGTTAACGGTTGGACTGGATGATCTTAAGGGTCTTTTCCAACCTAAAGGATTCTATGATTCTAAGTAAGTTATCAATATTGGGGGATGAAGACCACCTCACTTTGAATTTGGACTTCACCCTCACTCATATGGAAAGTTTGGCACCATCACCAAGACATAACTCCCAGGTGGAACCAGCAAAGGTAGCTGTTGCTTGTGGTTCCTCTCTGAAGCCAAGAAAGGCCACGCAAGGGTTATACCAACACAACTGACAGTTTATGAAGTTCACACCTTCACTTACAGCAATGTAAAACTCGGGTAGGGAAGCTTAGCTGCCAATGTGAAAAAAAAAAAGGTGCTGATTTTAAGTGACCGCTCACTTCGAAGGTGTTTGGTTTATGTGCAGGCAGCTCAGAAAAAGGATCTGAACTGAGTCTGAGAGGTGGTGGTTCCTCTTCAACTCTTACTTTGGTGCCTACATATGGACAGAGATGCCCAACTTCAGACCCTCAATCAGCAGCTCTGGCTCAAAGCCAGAAAACCAGACAAGCTCAGGGTCAGAAGAGTTTACACATTACAGCAGGCTTGCACAAGACTTTAAAAACGCATTCATGCATCTTTAAGAGGTACAAAAAAGTTTTTATAAAGAAAAAACAATGTATTCCCTGCTTTCTCTCAGAAATATTAGTTCAGTGCCTACAGTTAGCGTGAAGATTTGCATGAGAGTTTTAATTAGCCATCATCCTAATTTGAAAGGGTAGCGGGATATTTAATCATTCCCCAAAGATGTGTTTTTTCAAAAAAGGTTCTTATTTGAGTCAAAAAGATATTGTGAAAATTCAAGAGGAATGTGAGTAGTTTGCTGTTAGAAGTGATCGCACATTTTAACATTAACCCCTTGAGGGCAAACATTTTGTCACTGGAATGAAAGTTGGGAAATAAATTTTCATTCTGTAAAGGTTTGCCAAAATCACGGAAAACAGAGAAAGTTCAGAAGAAGAAACAAATGAAAATGTAGACGAAAAAATACTTTCCTACAAAAATATGAGGTGGGATAACAAAGCTGTGGCATCCAGCCTGCTGAGTCCGCAGGTGCTGTCATTGCACTGGGCTCAGGCTATGACAGTGCCGCATCCATGGCCTTTCCTGGGCTTTTACAGAGGTCTGTATTCTGATGTATAACATCTATATTACTCTGGAGTATTTATATTTATTCTGGTGTATAATATTTATATTGTTCCCATCAGGAATAATATAAATATACACTCAGGACCGCCTTCATATGCCCTTTCAAGACCACACTTAAAAAGAACAGTCTTCATTTTCCTTTTTATACATTTCCAGCAAACCACCTCTGCAAAACAGTATTCGGCAACCTTGTTCTGACTTCCATTCAAGCTGGCCAGTAAAAGATAACACTGGGTAAGATGTTGGACACATGCCCAACGAGTTGCATGTGTCTCATTGCCGTGTTGGAAGGAATGGGAAGAGCAGAATGGTTAACAGACCAACCTGGGTAGCTCTGCACTTCCCAGCAAGCCACCCTGGAGGGCATAAACCAAACCTGCTTTTGCAACTTCAACTGTTTTATGATATTTTTTACAGTTTTTGGAGAATTGATGGTTATTTCACTTTGGCTGATTCCAAGCAGGGGAAAAACCAAAAAACTAAAAGATTCCATTGTTATTCTGACGAAAGTTTGCATTGACCCGTTTTTGATCTGAACAAAGCTTAATCCTTCTGTAAGATGCATTTTTGCTCCATGTGTCACACCAACATGGGTCTCACCTGCATCATCTGTCCGGCCGTTGGACAATCGAAAGGAGTTGGAGTGACTCCCAGCTTGCTTGTATTTCTTGAACCTACCGAAGACAAGAGAGTGGAGAATGTCAGTAGATACCCACCAAGAAGCCCAGGTTGCCTTCTGGATGAGAGATGCAACCATGAAGGGCCTTCCTCACTTTCTTATGGTTTGATGAACTAGCTGGTGGGTCCAAGAGGCCCTCTGAACTCCTGCCTACGAGTGTAACTTTTAACTGACCACATCTGGAAGGGCTGCAGGAGACCAGAGCAAGTTGAAAGCCAAGAGGAGAAGCTTTAAGGCTGCCTTTACGAAGGACACCCCAAGGAGTTCCTGCTCCACAGGCTGATTCAGCAAAGCACATAAACCCCAGGTTGATCCATCCTTCTGCAGCAAAGCCCTTCTCCATGTGCTTTTAACTTGAAGCAGATGCTTATGCTCTGTTTGCTTGAAGTTAAGGGTTTTGCTGAATCACCAGGCAGGCGGCGGCGAACAGAAACCCTTTTTTTAAGGGCTGTAAGCCAGGTGGGGAGGACTCATACTCTGCTGCTGCTTGCCAGGTTTTGCTCCTGAGGCAAAACTCTCCATCAGGTTCACCGCTGTGAGGGCAGGCCTGGAGCCAGGAGACGAAGGGAATTTTTCCACTCCTAAGGAGAGCGGGGTTTTTTTTTGTTTTCTTACTTATTTATTCACCAAATTGTTGAGTAAATTAAAATGTTTACTGCAGGTGAGTAAACACTCTTTTCTAACGGAGCGGATATTCACTCAGGAGCTGGGAATGGTACATTTGAGGAGCCCAGATGCTTGGATTTTTTAAAAATGGACCTAAAAAGGCTTTGTATGTTATAGTTTCAGCTACAGAATCACCTAACTCTCCTAATAAGATCCGGTTGTATGCCACCTTGTAACGCAAGATGCATGGGCATGACACGCAGGCTTGGTACTCAAGGCTGAGCTTAGCTCTAGATGCTGGATCACGTTCGACATCAAGATGGGAATCCAGGAATAAAGCCCCTGGTTATTCACGCAAAGGACTTTCTGTCTCAAGAGCTGTGTTCACCTTCCCTGGATTACTCAGTCCAACACTCTCTGCCTTGCAAGCAAACCTTACCTGCTTTTTAACTGCACTGACAGGAATTCAATTTAATCTATCCCACTAAACATGACATTTTCAGTAGCAGAACAGGCATTACCCCACACGAAGATCAGCTTTATAGAGAAAGGAATAAGCATCATTTACTAGACAACTGCAAACACTATTTTCATTATCCTTACAGGTTTCTTTTTAAAACACTGGCTGTGTCAGCCTTTAGCTTACAAAACAGCACAAAAGGCTTATTCCTGTTCATTCGGTAAGTAATTTCTGTCAAATAAGGGAAGTCAGCATTAAAGCATCTCTTACCTTAACATATACAGCACAATAATAATAAATACTATGACTAGAAGGGAAGACAGGGCCACCATCACAGCTATAATTGGAGTCTCATCTGCAATAGAAAAAGAAAGATGTGGTTATCAACACTGAAAGACATCCAGTGCCATCATTTAACAGGGTAGAGCTCTATAATTTCTGCTTGCAAAATAATATTATTAATATTAATAATATCAACATTATTATTATTATTAATAGAGTAAGGTTACGTTTCTCCAGTCTGACAGTGAAGACAGATACATGACCTCACTGAGCACCATGTATCTCAAGATACTCTGAGGATAGACCAAAACCTCTAACCACTATTCAAAGCACTTCAATCTTCTCTAAGACTTGTTCACTGTGAAATTGTGACCCTCCAGATGAAAATAGCGATTGAGAAAGTTGTGAGTGGGCTTTTTAGGGGTTTCTTCTGCACAACTGAACGTGCCCATGGTGGCTCATCAGCCACTGGTAGAAGTTTGCTCTGGCACCTGGGGATCCACGAGGTCTTCCGCCTGAGATGAAAGGATCCATATGAGAAGTTTCTAACAGGTCCATGAGTTTGGTATAACGTAAGTAACCTTATATTAAAATAGGCGAAAACTCTGACCTTTGTAAGATCCCATAGATACTATATTTGTAAAACCGTCATGATTTTGCTTTCATTTCCTTGTCAAACAGGACAAGACGGCAATGCTTCATGCTGCATCTGGGCTCTGAACACCTTCAGGCTGGGCTTTGCTGGAGAATTTCAGGGCTACTGAGCTACTTATTGTCTGCCAGGCTCATCACAGAGAGGTGGCTCCTGCTGGGATTTCTTTCATAGAATAGTTTGCGTTGGAAGAGACCTCCAAAGATCATCTAGTCCATCCCCATTCCTTCCTCCCTCGAAATACTGAGTTTACAGAGGAGGTGCTGTTAGACAACCCATCATGCATGCCCTGCACCACAAGGGCCACCAAGTATGAACTAATTTGGCTCGCTTCGTTGTTCGCTCCCTTGTAGATGCCTCTCAAAGGCAGGCACTGCACAATTCCCTTACAAACACACTTAGATTAGCTATGTCTGAAATGCTCCCACCCTGTGGGACCCATAACAGCTTTTTTTTTTTTTAAATAAGCTATTTGTAACTTGGCCTGGAGGTCAGTGAAGCAGCAGTTGGTGCAAGCAAATTACTCAGATGGGGTTGGAAGCCAAGCAACGCTAACCAGATAGGAAAATGGCCCTGAAGGGCAAATTTTCAGATAAATGTGGATGCCAGTGACATTAGCTGGGGATATTTTCATTTTCCTTCAGCTTGCTCGATCTGCATGGGCCACCGCACTGTGTCTACAGGCCTCAGTCCCCTGAGACTGCAGGGCATGACCCCCCTTTCCGCCTTCTGCGTATCCACTTCCCTGTCAGGGCAGATTCCTGCTCCACGTCTCTCAGCAATTTCAGCCAGCAGATTTTCTCACACGGGATTTATTTTGTCCGTCTCTGAGTACTGAGCTATCACGGGGCACTCTGGTTATATTTCTGCATTTGTCCCTCTGTGATTGTGAGATCTACAAACGCTCTTCTGACCAAAAGATATGATTTTTGTGTAATGATTTGAAGTCAACGACCTGGTATGGCAAATAAAAACGTGAAATCCTCCCAGTCTTGCATGTCTTTGTTCTTTCCATCTACTGTCCTCATGTGTCGGCACCTACCCCAGCCAAGCAGACGAGGAATTTACTGGAAGACATTTCTGCCTCCTGCGCACTCGGTAGCTGCTTGAGCCTTTAGCATTACCCACCATGAGGTTTTTCAAAAGCAAGACCAGGAAGGCAAAGCAACCACGGAGCATCTTAGCCCAACCACAGCCAGCCCTTGCGGGTCCTCTATCGTGCTTCTCATTGAGGCCTCTGACTGTAACCACCATCACCATCCTGGCTGGAAGGGGGGAAGGTGACAAAGCCTGCAGCGCTATGCCCCCCCTACGTGTCGTTGGACCGTTTCTCCTGCCTTGGCTAGAGCCAAGCTCAGCCTAACTGGTGCTGAGCCAGGCAGGGGCCACCGCGGCAGCACCGGTTGGCAGGAAATGTGATTTATGGGCAGGGGTATCGGCAGGGGTGCCTCTGGCAGCAGGACGCAGGGAGCCTGGAGGGGTTGTTTTCTTTTTTTTTTCCGCGGCCGTTCTTTCGACACATCTGGCTGGATGAGTTAGAGCTTTTCCACCGCGGCCACTAACTGCCGGCGTGCTGCCCGGCCCACCCAGCAAAGCCCAGGCAGGAAACAAGCTGGAGGGTCCCCAGCTGGTCCCTCCTTCCCCAGCCAGCCTGGTGAGTGGCGCCAACCCTCCCGCAGCTTCCATCCCGCTTGAGCCTCGTCCTTGAGGGTTTCACGCTTGCGATTCGCTTGGAGACAGGACAAAAACTCAACCCTCTCAACTCACAGACCTGCAGTGCTGAAGCACTCACCCCGGTCCGGAGCATGCGAGGCATCGGGATGCTTAAATCTTATCCTACCACCCCTGATGAACCAGCTAACCACCTTCCGATGCTCAAGACCGTGTCTCCAACTGTAGGTAGAGGTGCTATATACTGGTCTATAGGCTGTCCCCTGTACATCACACAGACCAGGGTGCAGCCACCCAGCAGAGAGGGACAGGGCTGGGCAGCCCTCCTTGTTCATTGCTGTCAACGCCTGCCCACAAAACCTGTGTCAAATCAAGCAGACAAGAAACTATGGGATCATAAGCAAAAAAAAAGGGGGGGGTAAAAGAAATGGAAGCAAAGCTGTAGGGTCAGTATTTCTTAAATAAACCCCCCAGCACATGAGATGCGGAGCTCCTAGAAAAGTAAATCCTGCAAAGTGGTTGCAGAGGGGGAGCAGAGCACAAGTAAGAGTTTAAATCCTGTCTCTTAGATGTCAAGCAGAGGTTAAGTCACAGGCCAGCTACGTGCCCTGCAAACGTCACAAAGAGCTTGCAGGAGCAGATCGGTGATGCAACCTCCATTTGTTTTTCTGCAATATTTCCTTCCTGGTCACATTTGGGAGGTGGAAGAAGCAGCAACACCAGACATTGCAGCTCAGGATAAACTAGTAAGTGTATTCACAAAACACCTTAAATTACTCCTGTGGGGCTGCATTGCACACATGCACATGCTTTGCTTGGGACAAGGCCAGACTGTCATTGTGTGCCGCTCGGCAGAGGGTCCTCCGGCCCTGTCTCCTACAAGGTGCTACTATGGCAGTGAGGAGCTCTGGGAGAAGTATGCGGCGAGCAGATCAATGCTTCAAAGCCAGAGGATCCTCCTGAGCTTCAGGTCTCTCTGCTGCTTTCTGTCCATCCTGATGGGATACAGACGCATTATTTCAACTCATTCATAGGGAATCAGGAGAGGGTTTGTTGCCTTCTTTCATCAAACCATGCCTGGATGCCTTTCTGGAAGGTAGGCATGGCCCTTTTTACACCCACGTGAACCTCATGAAGTTCAACAAGGCCAAGTGCAAGGTCCTGCACCTGGGTCCCCTGTATCAGTACAGACCAGGGGATGAAGGGATTGATAACATACAGCCAAGAAGGACTTGGGATCCTGATGGATGAAAAATTGGACATGAGTCAGCAACGTGCGCTCACAGCCCAGCAAGCCAATCATACCCTGGGCTGCATTAAAAGAAGCATGGCTCGTAGGGAGGTGATTCTGCCCCTCTACTCCATGTTGGTAAGACCCCACCTGGAATACTGCATCCAAATCTGGTGTCCTCAGCACAGGAAAGACATGGACCCGTTGGAGGGGGTCCAGAGGAGGGCCACAAAAATGACCAGAGCGATGGAGCATCTCTCCTATGAGAACATGCTGAGAGTTGTTGTTCAGCCTGGAGAAGAGAAGGCTCCAGGAGACCTTACTGCAGCCTTTCAATACCTAAAGGGGACATATAAGAAAGATAGCAATAGGCTTTTTAGGAGGGCCTGTTGTGTTGGGACAAGGGGTAATGGCTTTAAACTGAAAGGGGGTAGATTCAGACTGGACATAAGGAAGAAATTTTTTTACAATAAGTGTGATGAAACACCGGACCAGGTTGCCCAGAGAGATGGTAGATGCCCCATCCCTGGAAACGTTCAAGGTCAAGTTGGACGGGGCTTTGAGCAACCTGATCTAGTTGAAGATGTCCCTGCTTATGGCAGGGGGGCTGGACTAGATGATCTTGGAAGGTCCCTTCCAAACCAAACCATTGTGTGATTCTATGGTGCAACCATCGGGCGATCCTTTCAGGAGGCAGCACACCAGGAGGCATTAGCATCTCTCCAACCAAGGACCACGGTTTTCTGCTTGCTGAAATGACTGCTTTATCCACCGTACCAACTCTAGGCACGGAGCAGGAGAAGGCAGGGCATTTCCTGTCCACACTGCCCTACTGGGAAGGGATCTGTCTTCCTGATATATCCCCATGGATGTCTCAGATGTGGAGCTTGAGCCTGGAGCATGGAATCACCCCTTGAACAGGTAAAGTCACAAATATTTGTGCAGCTTTACTCTCTCTTCCCCCTGGGGAAAGCAGGCAAGACTTTTTAGCGAGCTTGCCAAGGACGCCTGAGTTAGACTCTCCCTTCCAGGCTTGTGAAGGATTAAACTGTCTTGTTAGTAACTGTAGCACAAAAAGATCTTACGGATGCCCTAAAAGGCCACAGCCACTATAAAGGGTATGGGGAAAGACTTGCAGATGCTGTGAGAGTTGGGTGCTGCTGGGAAAGGCAAACCACTAATTTCCATCAGTCTGATTTCAGGAAAAATCCCCTTCTGATGCCTAATCAGAAGACCAGGGCAAGCACAGCCACTTGCAAACATCTTTCCATGCTGCCCTGCTCAGCACCAACACTCCAGCATGGGCAGCTCCATCACCCAGCAACCCCAAAGCTTGCAGAGACCTCTTCTGCCAATGTCGATCTGGGAGGGGGATGGAAATAAGAGGGCTACCTGCTTCCTGCAAGAGTCGTAAATAATCAGTTGTCAAAGTGTATTTGGTGGTTGAGATACACCACAGTGGGTGGTTTCATGTGGTAGTACGAATGCCAGCAATAAGAGGCAGAAGATTTTCACTAATTTGGATAAAAAGTAGTTTTCTGCTCCTCATCTTCAAAATAACCCTCAACCAACATTTTGTTAGGAAAGGTTTTAATTTTGCAATATCATTGCAGATATCTCCTCAGCATAATCTTCCAACTCACAGGACTTGGAAAATATTAATTACTTGATTAATATTAACAGTAACAGTAATATTTGCAATATTAATATGAATATCATTAGGAAGTCTGATTTTTTTCCCAATTTTTGTTTCTGTGCTCTCAGGAGCAGGGATGGGACAAAGGCAGAGATAGCACAAAACAGCAGCTAAGCCATGCCAGATTCAAGGGAATTATGCAGAATATTTCTACATCACCTTAACCACTGCTTTAAATTAATTCCCTTGGACTCGAGTCCCTTTTGTTTCCTCTGCGCAAATGTGTACTGACAGTCACTATCACAGAGCATCTGTCTTTTCCTCTATAGCAGAACGGTGCGGGTTTGGCACACCGAGCAGTGCAAAGCAGATTGCCATGGAGTTTACAAAGCTGAAACACCCATCAGAGGAATGATGAAAACACACAGAGGAAGTGTATTTCTATAGGTAGGAACCAGACTGGCTGTACCTCCACTTTACCCGCTCCTATACTGCTAAAGCAATGAGTAATTGCAAATATTCTGGTAGTGATGCCAGTTCTCAGAACTAAGAGATGGAAAAATGCTCCTAAGTGCTATTATATTACAAGAAATGGATTTGTGCTACTGCTTGCCAATGGAATTAAGGAGAATAATTATTCACATCATTTGCAGAATGGGTACTGATCAAATAGGGTAAGTCACAGTCAACAAAGACCATTCATAAGCAAAAAAAGAAGGAAATTTCCTGAATGGCTTCTTAGACTTTGGTCACCCAACTCTCAGCCCTGTAATGCTGATATTTTAGGAGCACTTAGCAGGAACTCTTTGAATCTAACAGACATGTACAAATTAGTATGGGATTGTTTATTTCTAAAAAAGAGAAGCCCACCACAAATGAATACATCAGTGTGTCACCAGCTCTTCTAGAGAGCCTGATAGACTTTGGAAAAGCAATTTTAGAAGTGTGTTGTAAGGACAGCTATCTAACAGCAGAATACTTTTGGAAACGTTTTACTGAGGACTTAAATAAAGAGCAATGACATATATAATTCTTACCTCTTCTGTCAGAGTTACCTGCAGAAAAAAAACCAAAAGTCTCTTAGCAACAAAGAAATATACATTTTAATAAGTCAGGAAGGATCAAAGACCAAGACAGTAATAAATTTAGTAACTCTCATCATCATCTTGTAAATTTTCCCTTTAAAACACCAGCTACAAAGCCAGGATGTTAAAACAATTTTCGGCCTTCACTTAGTAACAAGGAAAAAGGAAATAATCCCCAAATTTTTATCGGCAGAGCTAGGAGCTGAATCTGAGCTATAACATCGATAAACACAACTTACTGCTTTTAATCAATAGCTCAGTCTGTTTAACCCTATAACCTGCAAGTCACTGGTGTAATTCATTAGCAATTAAACATTAAGAGACAACACTTGTGTATAATTTTAAAAGAGTGGCTGAGCCAATAGTTCACTTAAGAGCAGCTGGGCTCAGGGATGGGGATGATAAGCACCCAAGGAAAGCCTCTGCCTGCTGTTTTGGATGTCTCATCTGGAGGAAACCAGAACAAACCTATGCTGATGAGAGCACAGACCCGCTCTCCTGCTGTAACGCTGCTGGCACAGACTCCCCAGGCCTCTGTTTTACAAGTTGCAGCATGGGGCTGACGACAATCTTGGTAGGTCTGGAGAAGCAGGAATTGCCTGTACAACATATAATTCATGTGGTGCCTTCTGTCCCGTCCCTCTCTTGAGCACCGCTTAATCTTCCACGATTGATATCCAAGTTTCCCATTAAGATTAATGCCAAGGGCAGCCCTATAACTAATTTTACTCCTTGACAAATTCCTTGAAATAAAGAACAAATCAGGTTTGGTCATTTGTTCTTGGGACTGACATCAAATGAGAAGCCACATCTGGCCTTGATTGGTGCAATGGCCAATGTGTCATAGCGTACACCAAGGCAGTTCACCAAAACCAGTAACCCAAGTCATAAAAAAGGTAGCAAAGACACAAAAATTATAAATTTAGTCCACTGTTATCAGACATTGTATTACAAAATGCAGATCTTAGCAGTACTTAAGGCTTTTGCCTCCATCACTCCCATTTGAAGGCTACATTTATTCTAAACTTGCACCATACACGTATCTAAGGTTACTCTGGACTCCTTCACTCTGCAAAAAGACCTTGAGGATTTGTGTTTGAAAAGAAGCTGTATGAGCTCACGGATGGCAGGACACTAAGAAAGTTGGTTTACAAAATTTCTTCAGCCACATCCTTTCCTATGTTGGTAGCAAAGACAACTACACTGCAGCTTCATGGGCTGCGGTTTCCAAAGATGCCCAGGGGAAGAGGACACACACATCTCATTGATGCAAAGAGGGGTTTAGATACCCAACACCCAATGACCCTTGAGAAATTCATTCTTAAGGAAGACCTGACATGTCCCTGCATGGAGTCCAATCTTTCAGTCTTTTCTACCCACCACCAAGTTACCTACTCTGTTTTTACACTAAATCCTGCACTGCCCAGGCTTTCACTATAACCTTTATCAGGCACTGCTATGTGACTGTTCTAGCTCGAGAGACACGTAGTATCAAAGCTGGGTCTTAGCTTTGGGCAAACAATGGCTGAAGAATCACAGGTCAGATAAAATTTATGGTCACCTCAGCCCCTTTTTGCCTGATTTTTGCTTTTAACCTACATTGAGCAGCCAAACTCTACATTCTTAGGGGTCACTTTGATGATGTGCCAAGAGGGGAATGACCGCAAGACGCCAGTAGAGACAACTCTTGCTCATCCAGACCTTTCACAAGATTAAAGTAGCCCAGGTAATGGAGAAAAACTGATAATGTAAGCGTAAAATCACAAAATGGTTTCGGTTGGAAAGGACCTCCAAAAATCACCTAGTCCAACACCCCTGCAGGGACATCTTTCACTATATCAGGTTGTTCAAAGCCCCCTCCAACCTGACCTTGAACACTTCCAGGGATGGGGCATCCACCCCATCATTGGATGTGCCAGCAAATGCAAGACTGAGAAACACAGTGCATGAAATATTCTGCTCAATAAGGTCTCACCGCATTGCTCCTGGTGCTCATCACAGTGGAGAGCATCTTCAGATGGTTTGTCATGTGTGGCATGTGTCTGGAAGCAGTTTAGCAACCATCACGTGGAGTATAGGAATTACCCTACCAATTAGGCCAGCACCATCCTACCACATCATCCTTCATCCCCAGCTTGGCTAATTTTGGATAATGAGCCAACTTACCAGCTTTCCCCCAGAGCTAGATCTCACCCCTGGCTGGCTACCTCTAGTTTAAGCCTTAAATCCATTGGGATAGGGACTGTATTGCTGTGTATGTGCTTGCACAGTGCCAAAAATCATGGCTTGAGCCCACAGTGGCTACCAAAATACAAATAAATGCAGAAACACTCTGGATAACCGACGCTCTGCAGCTGAGTGGCAATCCAGAGTGATTTATTGCTGTTTCCTACACAGACCCGTTAAGGATCAACTTTTCAGCCAGCACCTGGGAGCTGTGAAGCACTCGCCCCATTTCACTCCGGAAACCACAAAAAGTCATGAAATTCATCTGTGACAAAAGTGGAACAAGATCCTAGGGTTTCTGCTGCCCCAGCATCTTGGCAAGAAGCCCAAACCTTCGTTAGGAGAAATCTCTTCTGATCTGGTCACTTCAGTGAGTTATATTATTTTGTATCACTGTGGAATTTGCCCCGAAGTGTCTTCTCATTCTCTTTTGTTCAGCAAAACAAAAGAAGAGAAGAGAAACCAACCCTGACCCAGGGTGGCCTGTAGAAGAAGAAGTGAAGGAGATACCTACCGTTGTGGGCAGCGGAAGAGGTCTCTTGCGTTGTCATCGTCGCACTGAAATTCCTCTCCGTCGTCTCGGCTTCTGTGCTAGGGAGAGCGGTGCGTGGAGTAGACGGCGTCACGCTGGGTAGCGGGGAGGTGGCTGGAGGCATGGGCACGGTTGTCCCCAGTGTGGAGGTGTTGAGGCTGACAGTGGTGGTGTTGGGGGAGACCCTGGTGGCTGTGGTTGTAGGTGGCTTTGATGCCATGGTAGAAACAGTCACTGGAGTGCTAATAGCGAGGCTGTTTGCGCTCGTCGTAGTCCCATCTTCAGAACCTGCTGTAGGACCTTTGGTGGGACTCCTGGGGGAGGTGGGCACTGTCGTGGGTGACTCTGCGAGAGGTCAAAGCACAAGGGAACCTCCATGAGATACCTTTCTGCAACACTGGAGGGTTTAGATGCTGCAGATTCGCGCAACTGTAACTCCAAGGATAAAACAGCCAAAACCCCCTGAATCCAGGACAGGAAATGCTTTGCACAGGATGGTGATGCACACCCTATAAAAGCAGGTCACTTGAATATATATTATGACATCGAGGAGGTACAAAGGTTAGAGCCCCTGGAAGGGAGGATCAGTATTTGCTAGAGGTAAAACCTGCAGGTCCCACATATGAGCACCTGTAGCCTGTCACCCTCTTTTTGACACTTAATATTACAGTTAAGCGGAGGGCAGATGGGGTAAGTCACCAAGCATGTGAACACTTACTCCTCTGATCCTAAAGATGGTTTGGGGACAAAAGAGAGGAGACAATGAGTGTAGCTCACCTGTTGTAATGTTGTTAGCACCTACACTTATCAGGCCACTTCCGAGCAAAAGGAGAAAGAACCACAAATCCATGTTGACCTGGGGAAGAGAGCAAAGAAAAGTTATTTAAATTTTCATAAATCATCATCCCAAAGTAATTCAAACTGGGGACACTGCTGTGCATTTTGTGTGTGTAGAGCTGGAAGGGAGGAGTGAACCTGTAGCTGGAGTCCCTGCAGGCATGTGGATGGGAAGGATTTATTGATGTGTTCATACGTTCCCAACGGGAGGGTGCATGGAGAGATCCTACTCTGGTGGATGAGCAAAGGTCAGCAGAGATGAAGCAGGCAATGGGTGAACTGTGTGAGAGCACGAGAGGAACGAGCTATGAAACTGAGCACCAAAGGTAAGTACCTGGTCTTAAAGAAAATCAATAATGTGTTCATATAATAGTCTGCAAATGAGCATACTCTGAGCAAACTGAAATTCAATACACACGATGACCACGTCAGGGGGCCTTGATCCAAAACGCCCAGGAACCAGAGGCAGAGAAGAAGGAGAGGTTAGCTCTTCCTGCGGGCAGTGCCCGGCAGATCCCTGCCACCCCACTGAAGCCCCTGCCTGTTACTGGGTGCGGGCAGAACACCCGCACAAGGCCAGGCTCGGCTCCATTCAAACCCCACCAGCTTCCCTGCATGTGCGGACAAAACAAATACCCATAAATAATACTCCAAGATCATCTGCAAGTGCAGGCTGCATATTCGTTGCACTGTAAATTTCTTCACAGGAAACGTCCTGCAAAATTACAGGACGATGACATCAGTAGAGTTGTTTCCCCCAGGCTTTCTCCCTCAGCCCTTTTAAATGCAAGTTTTTTTATGGTGATTTCTTTCCTCTATAGATCTCAAAAAGCTCCTGAGAAATGGGTATTGTTATCTCCTCCCGAACAGATACGGGTCCAGAGGCTGAGGCAAACGACAGTGAGCTGTGAGACGTCATCGTCCTGGCCAGAAGAGAGCTCAAAGCTGCCAAGCCCCAGAGCCTGGGGCCTCCCAAGGTCGGGCCAGCATCTCTCATCTGCTATGAGCCCAGAGAGGGCTCAGAGATGGCTCTGCTACGTGCCATCGACCAGCAGCTGCTGTACAACTCTCTTCTGTCCTTCAGGCTTTTGTCATGCCTCCAGTTGCATCTTCAGCATCTCCTGGGAAAAGGCTGCAAGATCTCACTGCCAAGTCAACTGGACATGCTGCCAAGAAAGGGTTTTATTCCTGATACGCGGTCTAAGCCTCCCCCTCTTAAATATATCTTGTGTTGTTTGTTCTCATTCTATTTATTTAAATCTGCTTCAATCTAGACCCATCCCAAACTCCGGGCAAAAGGACAGCACTGAAGTCATCAACGTGCTGGAAACGATATCAGAAATACAAGATCCTCCCCACCCGGGAGTATCCTCCCACCAGCACCACCCACTTACATGTTTTTCCTCCCCCCAAAAGAAAACCTGGCAAAAATTGAATGTACTCAGTGACCAAAAGGTCAGACAAACCCTGAACCAGAAGGAAACCAAGCTTCAGAGATAAGAGCTTTCCTCCGGCTCCCTCCATGGCCAGCCCTGCTGCTGCAAGCGGGACAGGGATTTCTCCAAGGGGTCCCACTGGTGTGAGCAGCCAACTTTCCAGTGGATTTCATTACTGGTTAAAATATCTGTCTGGATGAATTTGAACTGATTTGGTACTCCCATCTCTGGTGAGAGCAGGGCTGGTCCTGCAATGTCTCCCCAAGGCTCTGCTCCAGGATGGGATGTCTGGAAAACCCGCAACCAGTAGGGTTTCGATGGCACGGTCCACTCCTGGTGGTTGTTAAGGCCACTTAACAATTAATCACACTCTGGACTTGAGATGGTCCTAAACCAAAGAGGTTTTCCACCCCCGCAGTGTGTTGTCCCCAGGGAGTTCGTGTCCTCCCCATGTTTAATTGCAACTGGGAAGCACATGGAGCTGCACTGCTGGCAAGGCTGAAAGCAACTCTGCAGGACACACAGATCCTTTGAGTATCCCACTGTAGAAACCCACAGAAACAGGGTGCTCATTGCAATCAGACCCCTGCGCAAAGGCAGAAGGACCCTAAGCCCCTGCTGAATCTCCAAAAGAATGTAATGGCGGCACTGAGATGCTCCTGAAACCTCACGAGGGCTGACGAAGGTGCCAAAGTCTCGCCATTGCAACCGCTTCCCTCACCGGCAACCCATCACTACCGCAACAAGAAAACAATAACAAGGTAAAGGGAAAGACCTTCTGCAAACACTGCTAGGAAAAAAGTCACTGTTTGTTGTGTTTTGATGAATATTTGTATAGAAATGCCAGCCTCACAGGTGAAAGTGGCTCCAGGAAAGGAGCCCCTGCCCCGTTTCTCAAAACAGGAGTATCCATTCATTTGGGATTCTTGTTTATTTCGGATCCCTGTTCATTTGTGATTCCCATTCATTTGGGATCCTGTTCATTTGGGATTCTGCTCATTTGGGATCCTGTTCATCTGGGATTCCCACAGCTATATCAGCACTAGCTCCGTGGCAGCAGTTTGCTCCGAGAACAGACAAACCAGTCGCCAACAGGGACGCTCCCACTGCGCAGCATCCTACTGGCTCCTCACACGGAGATCTTGCTCCTCACTGCACGGCTCATAATTAACCGATCACTGGAAAACCATACAGATCTTAACCCCTTCCAAGACTTTCTTAATGGCCTCAAGGATCATTTTGAGCTGGCTGCTCCAACTCTTGCAGCACACTTCAAATACCAGGGGAACAAAAATTTGTTTGTGGTCACTCAGCAAAGGGGTGGTAGAGCTGAGACCGGTAGAGCTCAGGGGACTCGGTTCCTCTCCCGTCTGTGGTCCCTGGAGTCCTTTCCAGCAAGTTAAGGAAAGAAAGACCGATGGGTTAGCCCATAATGACCACGCATCCCCTCCCTAAAGCCAACAGCCAGATGTCCCATGGCCTCCAAAGCTCTTCTGCCCCATTCTCTACATATTTTCCCTTGGTACTGAAAGCAGGACATGGAGGGTAGGTGGAAGGAAGTAAAAGCTGTGAACCCTCTCTTTTTTCTGCCCTCTGTTACAGATAAGTAACCCACATACAAGAAAAGAGCTTGGCTGTATTTCCATGACTGTGATTGCCATATGGATGAGAACTGAAGGCAACTCCTGGACCAGCCGCGGGCACTGGCTGCAAAACCCCTTCGGGACAGTGGGATGATGCAGGTTCCTCCTTTGCTGAGCCAGCAGCGCAGCTCCGGTGCCCTGGGATTACATCAGTGGGCAGGCAGCTGCCCGTCTTTAAAACTCCCTTGATATTACATTTAATAAGTTCATTGATCCTTGAGTGGATCGCATTGGAGGAAAGGGCTGGCAAGGGGAGAGAATACCAAATTTCCCCAAGCCTTACCCTGTTTTGGTGGAGAAAGCTGGATGCAGGCAGTCCGTGTGGATCCTGGGTTTTTATGGCTTTATTACTGTGAATGTCAAAGGAAACAGGACGCCGGGCAGCCCCAAGAGCATCACGGTTTGCTGTGCAGATCACTGCACAAAAATCCCGGGAGCTGCTCCTGTGACCGGCAATCAGCTGCCAGCGCTGCTTTATCACCTTAAAACCGGATCCAGAGCAGAGAGCAAGCGAAAGGGCCCTGCGCAAGGGGAGAGCTGTGCCAGCCCTGCTCCTGGCTCCCAGCTCCCAGCCCCTGCTATTAAACACTCCCTATTCCCAAATGCAGTATAAATAAATGCCAGCGGTACGCCGTTACCCGCTTCTTAACATAAAAGGCCTCAAGAGTCCTACCCCAAAGCTGGAGAAACCCGAGTCTCCCTTCCCCCTCGGCTCCCTCCCTGCTGGTTTCGGAAACGGAGAGGAAATACTTGTAATGTTATCAACATAAACACAGCTCTTGGCCGGCTGCAACATCCTGCGAGCTCTGCAGAAAAACACCCTGACGTCACGGCGCCGGCTCTGCTGAGGAGAAAGGAGCCAGCTTCGGCACCGCTGACCCGGCGGGTTGGGATGCTCAGCACCGCGTCTTCATTTTAAACCTTTCTTTTCAATGATTGGGGTTAGAAACCTGAATAATTGCTACCAGTGTTCCCAGCAATACTTTTTTTTTATGTATACAGAGAGAGTGTACATGCATTACACTCTTCCGAACACTGCTCAGGAGCTTCCTATAGGAAAGGCTGGGTTTCAGGCTGCAGGACCTACGTTTTAAAATAAGCCTCATCTTGTCAAGATGATTGATGCTGGGGGGCGGGAGGAAAGGAAATAATCTCTTTATAAAGTAATAAGAGGCTTAAAAATGGTCCTTGTGAGTGCTGCTTCTGTAGGGGGGTTTGACTGCAGGACCACCTCCCTGTGCTTCCAGAAAGCAAAGAATTAGTATCTAGTGCTGCAGAAACTGCCCAGATCCTACCCGGATACAGCTGTCCACAATCAAAGGCAGGATTTACCCCCAACTCTGACATATTCCTAATTCCTGGAAAATGAGGCAATCTTTTTCAATGTGCAAGGAGGAGACACAACTCGAATTCCACCTGGCTTTCCGGGCCCCTAGAAACCACTGCTGCTATCAGTAAGACACTAAAATGTAGTGGCTCAACCAAGACCACCCGACTGCCTTGTGCAGGCCCCAACAGCAGTGAAAAATTAAAAACAATGTTCAGTCGCCTTCTTATTTTTTTGGTAGGGAAGAGGGCAAAACTAGGAGCACGGTTAGCATTTGCACTGGTTAGCTCGTTGAAGCAGTTCACAGTAGAACGAGAGCAAGCACGAGCATAAAGAAAGGGGAAAAAGGTCTTTTTTTTTTAATTCTTTTTGGTGGCAGCAAGCCATAAGCATGGCTCAGCCGCCCTGGAAAACAAACCTGCCATTCCCTTTCCCGCTCCCTGCTCCTTTTAAATCCCGTTTGTGGTTTTCCAGCCTCTCGCTGGAGCTGTGATCTGTGGCAGAGGAGAGCTGCCCATGGGCTCATCCGACGGCAGAACGATTTTGCCGGCACAAGGTTCCCCTTTCCTGTAGCCCCAAACCTCTTGCGTTGGATGAGATGCAAAAGATGTAAAAACAATGCTCAGGATGAGCCCTGCTGATGGGAGCTCTGCAATCAAAAGGAAAGGCCGGTCCCTTATGGGAAATCACCCAAGAGCCAAGTGTCTTGCAGGGGGGCTCCTTACACCGTGCACTGATTTCTTCCCTTCTTTAACATCATGCAAGGAGCTGCTTTGGCTCCAATCGTGTTGGGATGGCTGATGCAGGGTTGTCTCTTGCACCAGAGCTGCAGCAAGCTGGCCATGGCAGGGAGAGGAGCCTTTGAGTGGAGGGAGGGAAAAGGGTTTTGTTGCACCAAGACGCAGTGACTAATTCCTTGCATGTGTCTCTGAAGCTGAAATGAGGCCTTTGATGTGTCACTGAACATTATTCCCCCACCCTCTGCTTTTCCACTCTTCAACAGAAAAGATGAATCACAGCAACCATTCACCCTTTCTGAAAATCCACTTCATTTTCTTTTTTTTTTTTNNTTTTTTTTTTTTTTTTTTTTTTGCTTTTAAATAAACAGGCGGCTTCCACACGCGTGATAGCCGCTGTAACAAATTGCGCACGAGGAGGAGGACAAGCCTGCGGTGAGAGCTTTCTCCACCTGCCCAACCTTCAACAAATCACCGCTTTACTGCACCTCGGTATTTACTCACAGCATGGTTTGGGGCAGAATAGACCGTCAAAGATCATCTAAGTCCAACCCCCCGACCATGGGCAGAGACATCTTTCACCAGAGCAGGCTTCTCAGAGCTCCATCCAACCTGACCTTGAACACTTCCAGGGATGGGGCATCCACAACTTCTCTGGGCAACCTGCTCCAGTGTCTCACCACCCTCATCATAAACCTTTTCTTCCTATGTCCAAACCCAACCTACCCTCTTTTGGTCTAAAACCATTACCCTTTGTCCTGTCACTACGGGACCCAGTAAAAACTCTCTCTCCATCTTTCTTATAAGCCCTAATAATGTCTCCCTGGAGTCTTCTCTTCTCCAGGCTGAACAGCCCCAAAGCCTTCCCTCAGAGCAAAGGGATTCCAGCCCTCTGACCATTTTCATTGCCCTCAGTCCAAGAGAGGAGCACACTGTCATCTTTCAAAAAGCAAGATTCTAGGAACCCAATCCTACTCCCACCTGGCATTCGGGGTGTCCAGAAATAGCTAACACTGTTACGATGATGTTAAAAAGCGCTGGCCTGAACCAGGATTGCTCTTTCTCATGGAGATCATCTTTAGCGAGATGTTAGTCTATCCCATTCCAATTATAAGGCTCTCAAAGCACGCTCCGGGTGCAGCAATGTGCCTGAAACCATTGTGGGTGGATGTAGAGAGGATTAGGTGCTCACCAGCCAGACCTTGGGAAAGGTTCCCCACACTCCCTTCCTACCTCTGCTGTCGAAATCTGGAAATCCCTGTTCTTCAGCCTGACTGATGATAAAAAGACTGCCAAATTGGCTGTTTTACTCCCTAAGTGAATGACAGGTTTAATTCATTCAGAAATATTTGCAAGGACCTTTGAGACCACAGTTAAGAATAACTTACTGTATCCAGTACCATTTCACATCATCATTCAAGGATCTGGATGATGGGGCTGACTGCACCCACAACAAGCCTGCTGACGACACCAAGCTGTGAGGATTTGTTGAGATGCCAGATGGTCTTGCTGGTCATCCACGGGGACCTCACCAGGCTGGAGAAATGGGCCAACAGGAACCTCATGATATTCAACAACAAGTGCAAAGTCCTGCCCCTGGGGAGGAAAAACCCCAGACACCAGCATGTGCTGAGGCCGCCCAGCTGGAAAGCAACTTGGCGGGGAAGGACCTGGGGGTCCTGGTGAACACCAAGTTGACCACGAGCCAGCAACGTGCCCTTGAGGCAAAGAAGGGCAATGGCGTCCTGGGCTGCGTTAGACAAAGCGTTGCCAGCAGGTCAGGGGAGGTGATCCCTCTGCTCTGTGCAGCACTGGGGAGGCCGCACTGGAGCACTGTGTCCAGTGCTGGGCTCCCCAGTACAAGAGAGACACAGACACACTGGAGAGAGTCCAGCAATGGGCCACGAAGATGATGAAGGAACTGGAGCTGTGAGGGAAGGCTGAGAGAGCTGGGACTGTTCAGCCTGGAGAAGAGAAGGCTCAGGGGGGGTCTCATCAATGTCTATAAATACCTGAAGGGAGGGTGGAATGAGGATGGAGGCAGGCTCTTTCCAGACAGGAACAGAGGCGCTGGGCACAAACTGAGACACAGGAGGGTCCCCCTGAATGTCAGGAAACACTTTTTCACTATGAGTGTGACTGAGTACTGGGACAGGTTGCCCAGGGAGGCTATGAATTCTCCATCCCTGGAGATCTTCAAATTCTATCTGGATAATGGTTGCGGGCAACTGACTCTGGGTGTTCCTGGTCATGCAGGGGGATTGGACCAGATGACCTCCAGAGGTCACTTCCAACCTCAACCACCCTGTGATTCTGTGATTCTGTAACTTACTGTCCTGCAAACTTTTCAGAAGGCAAACCTGATGGGATTTAAGGTTATAGTGGATTAAGATAACATCCAGCATTGAGAAGGAGACTCCTGCACTGTTCAGGATGTATCCTGTGATCCCACCAGTGTCCCTCCAGCTCTATGCTGTTGTTCAGTGAACAAGCACCAGCTACTATACAGCATGACAGACCTTTGCCATGTATGAGACATCTCCTAGCAGCCACTAACAAAGAGTGAAAAATGCTGCTCAGAGGAAACAAACCCATTATAACAGCCTCCTCTAAAGGAGCTTGAAGTATCTCAAGATTGACAAGCAATCCTCCTAGAAGAGTCCTGAGACTAGGGACATGTCCCAGTTAGGAGATGTGAAAACTAAACCGATGAGGTTTTAAGCAAAAACACAGAGAAAAATGTGTACGCTTAAATAATCCAGACATGAAATAGCTCAGGCTCCTAAAGAGAAGCAGAAATGTTGGCCATAGGTATCTGTCCTCTGTAACTCTGGCATACCAGAACCTTAGTTTTCTGTATTGCCTTGGTTTTAGGAAAGAAATCTCTCTCTGTGTGTTTAAAAACAGGCAAATACCAACAGAGAGCCTAGAGACTTGGTGGTCTCATGCTAAAAATACAGAAGTAAGAGCTGGGAGACGTAGGCTCCATCCCCAGCTATGCTGGGGCAGACTGGTGGCACGGCTAAGAGCAAGGTGGTTGACGATCTCCAGTCCTTGCCCACTGAGCGGCACGTTCGGGCGCTCCTAGATGCACTGTTGTCACAGCGAGCAGAGTCGCTGTCTGGAAGCCGCCCCGAGTGCCTCAGTGGAGAAGAGCTACAAATACGCCTAATTATTTTCCTAATAATTTTCTGAATAACTCTCATAATTAGGACAGGTTTAATTCACCCTCAGCCACTCTTTTCTGCCAGCGCTGCAGCTGTCTGATTGGGGGAGTGCATGCTGGTTGCTCTTGGACTGCTTGAATAAACCAGCATGGGTCAGGGAATAAATCGTGGAGGGAGACGAAAGGGGATGAAGAGCTTCTTGGGCCTGTAGCAATGGAGAACGACCAGCTGTGCAGGGTTTCCTAAAGGACACAGAAACAAGGAGCATCAAGACGGGACAAGTCCTAAGAAAAAGGGGAGCGGTGAGCTAAAGCCCAAGGGAGCTGTCAGGTCAGGGAGGATAAAGACGAAGGACTGAGTCTGAGCCGAGACCAGGAGGAAGGAGCTGGGGACACAGGGTTTGCTGCAGGCCAGGCTGGTGAGGGTCAGTGGGGTGGCAGAAGCTGCGTTGCAAAGGACAGAGGGAGGTGAGACCTCCATCTCGTGTAATTAAAATGGATCTGCCGAAGCAACTACTCCAGACTTTGTAAAAACCCCTGGGCTAGTGTGAGACCAAAAAATAGAGTCTCCTGGTGTGCTTTCCCTCACAGGACAGGTATCGCAGCCGCAACGTGGTGCTGGGAGTCAGAGAGTGACTGCCCAAAAGGCTCAAGTGACGCCGGTTCATCTCATTATTCAAAATAACTAATAAACAAATATATATATATTTTTAAGTCAAGTCATACAGGGATATATTTCTTTAAGTATTCCATTTTAAAGTGTCCCTTTCTTTTGTCCCAGGCATTGTTTGTAACACATACAAAGAAAACACCAGTGCAGTTCACGTACCAGCTATGAAAAAGACCAGTTGCATTTGATTGTGGAGTCAGGATGAAGCATGGCCATTATTTAGCACAATAACATCCCTGCCTAGCAAGATGCCTCTCGGAGAGCGAGCGAACACTTCATGGAGAGGAGAAACAAGGGTTTTTTTTTAAAAAAAAAAACTACACAAAAAATAAAGCCCAGCTTTTGGTCTCAGCCCTTTTTGCAGGACTGAGATGAACTCCCAGCTCCAAACCAGGACTGAGCTGAGGAGCTGGAGCGTCCGGGTGGCGAGTGGTCAGAGCATCCTACTTAAAACAAAGGTGTCGGAGGGGATCATTCGCATGACAGCCTTAAAATCTCATTACAGAGGCTAAGCTCCAATTAAAACGCATGCGTTCGGTCATGCAGCTTAATCGCTGGTTGTGCTTACCATGAAATCCGCCCGGGACACCTGTAGGGTGCGGGGAGCAGCCAGCTCGTCCCACGGAGCAGCCCTGGGGCTAAGAAAGTGCCGTGGATCTGTAAAATCACCAATTTACCTGCAGTAATTCTGCACCGCTGCTCAGTTCAGCCCTGTTGCCACAGTAACACTTCTGGTGTAGCCAAGATCACTGATTATGAAACTAGAAAAAAAATCAGAGGCTGCTAATTAGGATATACTCCAGTTCTCAAAAAGCTCCATATTAATGACATTATGATTGCAAGCGCAGGGAAAATAAAGATGCCAAAAAGCAACGCCTCGGTCAGCATCTCTGGCCACTGACAGCTTCTTTTTGTGTCTTTTTATATAGGGGTCTTAAAATTCAGCTTGCAAATTCCCTGTAAATTCAGCCTGGTTTCCTTCTTTTTAAGCAAATGTGCAAGACTCGGTGGAACAGTCTTTACTCTTTACATATATTTGCATGTATTAGACTGGAAAAAAAGAGTTGAGGATGGTGTACAAATGGGGATAGCCTGAGCGGGGCCAGGGATGCATCCCCTGCACCTCACATTCACTGTGTTCCTGTTGCAGCTTGCCAGAGAAAAAACCCAAAAGCATAATTTTACCAGTGGCTGTGAAGGTCTTTAAACAAGGTTTGCAAACAAGGGGAACCAGAGCTGCAAACGTTTTCCTCTCTGACTTTCATTCGAGTGCCAAAAGCATTTTGAGGCATGTCTTCTGCTGAAGGCTTCAAGCTGAAAAATGTGACTGGGAGCAGTTCCGCTGCCAGACACGAGCGTTTTTCAGAAAAACCTACAAATACGATACCAGCGTGCATTTGCAGGTGAAAGGAAAATGGCCTGCACAGGTATTTCTGGAGCTGCGAAACTAAAGCGATGCTGCTTTAAAAACTCAGCTCATCAGAACACCTTAATTTTTCCATTCTCACTGGATGGCGAATGCACCAACAAGATGAAATGGTGATAAACAAGCAGGGTCAGGGGCCAAAACTGTGTTAATAGCTAATACTATTCTTTTCTCTAATGGCAGACTCTGCATTTCATCCAGGTTGCAGGTGAAATTTGGATCAAAATGCAACACTGCGAGCTCTGAGGCAGTTGCTGGAGGTATTAAAAGCTGAAGCAATGGTAGATCATACGTGACCCACCAGAAAATAAAACAAGGAACAACCACTTTTTGGCCATCCCAATTTATAGAAAGTGTTCCAGCCCCTACTTCTTAAATTAGTAGAAATAACTGGAGGAAAAAAACACCTTATATATATGAAAAGCCTCTGAATGCCTCAGGGTTGTGCTCTTGCTGTAGCGCAGGCAACGGGGACTTAACACCCACAGCAAAAACCGATGGCACCCACCAGCAAAGGACAGATCAAGAGCAGCGAGGGGCTTTCCAGAAGGCAATGCTACCCCAACCGCTGGATGGAGCTCCTAGCAATTGCCCTCCCACAGCCTCATTACACCTCATCAGCTCCTGGTTCAAGTAGTGCAGGGATTAACGCTAGCAATTAAGATGACGACTTGGGTAAGGGCTCTTCCCCAGGCTGCCCTGGGATCGGTGCTGCACCGCTGCCTGTAACCCTTTCTCTGTGGAGGGTGAAAAGCACTCCAAGTGCACTTGGAGAAGAATCGGGGAACCAGGTTTTTTTTCCCCCTTTGAGGCAAGAAAATAAGAAAGAATAATTTTTTTCTTTATCAGCATCACCTAAAGCCTTGAAACAGTTTCCCTGCTCATGATCGCGTGAACTGGTCTCTTCTCGCGTTCACCAGTAATACTGGGGATATGTTAGGTGTAGTGTTAATTACCTATAAATATGATTTATTAGCTGTAAACAATGCAAAGGGATGATCCTGTATGCCTAAGACATTCACCAACCACAACAGAAGATCAACTGGCCAAGCACAAGGGCATCCCAGTCCCGAGGAGACGGGGATTGCCATGTTACAAATAACAAATTAATAAAACCAGTCGGATCCAGCTGCCATTGATGGTTTAATTGGCAGCATTATTTCTAACCTTTTAATAGGCTTATTTACAGGAATTAGTCCTTTAATGCTGTGTGCTCATGTATATAGTACAGTATAAGCCGGTTTGATGTGACCACAGAAAGAACATCTGCTTTTGTGAGCAATTAGGGAAATTA
Organism: Rhinoptilus africanus; assembly: GCA_013400135.1. NCBI lineage: Eukaryota > Metazoa > Chordata > Aves > Charadriiformes > Glareolidae > Rhinoptilus > Rhinoptilus africanus. Next base: position 43,292 of record VXBO01007957.1, read on the forward strand.
TTGCCAATTATGGGGACTGCAGGTAAGAGCAGCTGGGGAGAAAGGCCGTCTATGAGAAGGGATGTGAATCATAGAATCACGGAATCACGGAATTTCAGAGTTGGAAGGGACCTCTAGAGTTCATCTAATCCATCTCCCCTGCTAAAGCAGGATTGCCCAGAGCACATCACTCAGGACTGCATCCAGGCGGGCCCTGAAAGTCTCCAGAGAAGGGGACCCCACAACCTCCCTGGGCAGCCTGTTCCAGTGCTCTGTCACACTTTGTGAAACTTTTCAAGAGGTTTATGTGAGCGGAAAGTTCACTGGGAACATAACTGACCTGTCAGAAAGGAGTCTGCCCCCAGACATCAGCCAAAATATCCTCAGCAGGGAAAGGATTCTGGGGCCAGCAGAGTTCTGGGGCGATCCAGGGTTGCCCAGAGAGGTGGTGGAGGCCCCATCCCTGGAGACATTTAAGGCCAGGCTTGATGAGGCTCTGAGCATTCTGATGTAGGTAAAGATGTCCCTGCTTACTGCAGGGGGATTGGACTAGATGACCTTTAAAGGTCCCTTCCAACCCAACACATTCTGTGATTCTGTGATCCCCATTACCATTCATGCTGTTGACATTTTGAGCAGATCAGTCTCACAAACATTTCTTCTCATGAACTCCTGAAAAAGGACCAAACTCTGTTTGCCTCCGGTGGCTCTATTTCCACTTTCCATCTTTTTTTTCCATCTTTTTCTTCCATCTGCCTTTTTTTTCATCTATTTTCCTTCCCATGTTCCATGCCCAAGAGGGGCATCCTTGTTCAAGACAAAGTGATGCTGTAGGTACAGGTCTTAGAGCCACACCAAGAAACCAGTCATCTTCTACCGCTGCTATTGCTATAAACCTACTACATATATATTTATCTATATTTTTATATACAAAGATATAAACCTATTATAAAACTAATATCATAAACCTATTATATATTTTATATATATATTGCTGTAAACCTACCCTAAGCTTAAGATCATTGCTATAAACCTATTTCCTGCAAACTGAAACGCTCCTAGTCTCAAACTACAGGGTGGGTACCAGCCCCTGCAGCTTCCAGAGATACCAACACAAAACCTAATGCTCGGCTGTTCTGAAAATAATTAAAATGCAGTTTCTTACTCCTAAAGTGATTAAACAACAGCCTGGGACGACTAAATTTTAGCCCTCCCATGTTATTCACAATTCATTCTCTATTTTAATCTCCCCAACAAAAGGCTGAACTCAACCGTATTATTGTCAGCGAGGGCTTTTATCATCAGCCTTCGAAACGGTCAAGGCGAAATGGAGAGAACAATGACTCTCACAGGAGAATAAATACAATCTAAACAAAAATACCCTGTTGCTAAGTTTTAAATCAGCCTTTTTTCTGGGCACAGCCGGGTAGCTGGGAATCCCGGTGCCACCCTATGTAAAAAACCAGGGGAGAATTAGGACTCGGATAGGGGAAAATAACCTGACGCTCAGCCCCGTTGTGTTTTAAATGGAAGGCATTTAAAATATGACTATCACATAGTGGGCTTTAAACCAAAGCCAATGGCTGGAGCGTGCTGCTGTTTGCAGCAGGGGATGCTCTGCCTCAGCCCATGCCTTGCTCCAAACTCTGCAGTCCTGTGCTTCCTGTCTTACTCCAGTGAGGGCAGGAGGTGAGCCATGACTGAAGACCTCCACGGTGAAACCTCAAGGTTACTGCAGCACCGATGGCTGAGGTGTTCGCAAGCTCGGCAGATGGCTGCTGGAAATGTCTGTGTTGCAGGGCTGGACAGTGTGGTTGTCAGCACAGCAAGAGGAAAGCTGAAGTTGGAGGAGCAAGCTCTTCTGGAGCAAAGAGGTCCATGGAGATGCTGGCCACCTTGGCCACACAGCCACAGCACAGCTGTTGGAAATGTCCGGCTGTGACCTCCTTTCAAGGAAAGCCCCAGCCCAAACTGCAACGATTTCTCTTGTGAAACCGACACCAAAAGCAACCGCAGAGCACCGTGTGGTTTCTACATCCTTAGCCAAGGGAGCGGCACTCGCTCTTGGGGTTCAGTAAAGAAATCCCCTCCCCAGGGGTGGAAAGGAAAGGAACCGGGTTTGGCTGTGGTGTCCTCCCTGCTAAACACAGTTGCTGGCTTTGCAGCCAGGGCTTCCAGCAGCAAAGTAGCTCCAGGGTCAAGAGTGACCATAGGGCCAGGAAAGCCACAGCTGACAGCCCTGGCAAGGGGCCACAGGGCAGCAGGTTGGGTAAGGTGACACCAGAGCCATGGTGATCCAGAGAGGCCACCAGCCTCCCTGACCGGCCCATCTTCCTCCCCTCTAGATGGAGCTCCAGGAGAAGCCTGAGGTCCCTCCCCAGAGAGGAGGCAGACGCATCCCATCACCTCCAAGCATCATTTCTGACCCGCAGCTCCGTGCTAGAAAAGAGGACAAGTTTGCAAAGGCAATTTCAAGAAAACCAACAAATCATCAGATTAATTCCATCCTGCAATAAGGCAGTAAAACATCTGTTGTGGCAAACTGCAGTCCAGGTACAAAGCCCCCCCCAATAATTTACACCTCCTTTGGTGGGAAATTCCCAGCACAAAAAGGGCTCAAAAGCCTGGAAGGGCTACTGCAATTGGGCACAACGGGGCTCTGCACCAGCGGCAGCTGGCGGAAGGAAAGACTTCTCTGAGACACTTGGAGATTTTATTTGCACTGGGACTGTAAGTATTTTTGCAAGCACATAAGCGGCAGTTAAACGATGTATCTTGGCCATTTTGCGTGTGAAAAAAAAATAAATACAAAGAGAGAATGTAAAGTTTCCCTCATGACAACAGCCTGGACGCATATGAGAGAGAAAACAGAGTCAAGGTAATGCCGGAATTCAGTTTTTATGACCCATTCTGTTTTTTTTTCCAATAAACAAAGTCTCTCTGAGAAGGCATTAAATATCACTTTGTGTCACTTAGATTTTAGTGATATTCAAATAAACATTAAGAGGCTACAACAGAGCTCAAATTCCCCTGTATTAGGCACCTAGGCCAAACAGCCAACAAAATTATGCTAAATTAAATTAATTTCAAACCTATCTGGAATGATGGAGTGCTCCACTCAGGGTAAATACTTTCATTTCTATAGCAATGCAGTGGATAGCAACCGAGACATCCCCATCTTTGAAAGTCTTTGCTGTCCCAGCCTTTTCAAAAGGCTTTGAAAAGCAGCTTTCCTACAAAAACACCCATTTCCATCACGCCCTGGCTACAAGCATAATACACAGAAGGCTCCTCAGTATCGCCGTTAAATAAGAGATCCCTCTAACCAGGCATTAAATGGTACAGGAGCTCGCACATCACAACAGAGAGCGCTTTCTTCAGCAGCTTGTCACTGCACAAATACAAGACAAAGTGTGCTGCTGATGACCAAAACTGTATTTGGGGGTGCGGCAGCCCAGCCTAACAAACTCATCTTGTTTTCACAGCACCATGGCATGGTTCAAAGATCATCTACTGCAACCGCCTGCCTTGGGCAGGGACATCTTTCACCAGATCAGGTTGCTCAAAGCCCCATCCAACCTGACCTTGAACACTTCCAATGATGGGGCATCCACAACTTCTCTGGGCAACCTGGCACAGTGCCTCAGCACTCTCATCTCAAAGAATTTCTTCCTTATGTCCAACCTTTCAGTTTAAAACCCTTGTCCTGTCACTACAGGTCCTGCTAAAAAGCCTTTCTCTGTCTTTCTTATAACCCCCCTTAAGTATTGAAAGACTGCAGTAAGGTCTTCCCTGAGCATTCTCTTCTCCAGGTTCAACAACCCCAACTCCCTCAGTCTGTCTCTATAGAAGAGGTGCTCCATCCCTCCAAACATTTTTGTGACCCTCCTCTGGACCTGCTCCAACAAGTCCATGTCCTTCCTATGTTGGGGGCCCCAGAGCTGGGCACTGAACTCCAGGTGGGATCTCACCAGAGCAGAGTAGAAGGTCAGAATCACCTCCCTTGATCTGGCGGACCCACTTCTTTGGATGCAGGCCAGGGTATGACTGGCTTTCTGGGCTGTGAGTGCACGTTGCTGGCTCATTTTTTGTCTACCTGTACCCCCAAGTCCTTCTCTGCAGGGCTGTTCTGAATCCCTTCATCCTCTAGTCTGTACTGATACTGGGGATTGCCTCAACCCAGGTGCAGGACCTTGGCCTTGATGAACCTCATGAGGTTTACAAGAGCCCACTTCCCAAGCCTGTCCAGGTCCCTCAGGATGGCATCTCTTCCTTCAAGTGAATCACCAGCACCACTCGGCTTGGTGTCACCAGTTTTCACTCCACGAATTGCAGCCTGCTGAAGAACAGGGGCCAACCTGACTCATAACCCCCCTGTTCCCCTCAGTCCAGTCCAAATCCAGTCCCATCAAGTCCAATCCTTCAGTGACACACATCCATTTCTGAGTTGTGCCCTCTCTGAAATTAAACATTCAGCATTTCTAGATCATTTATCTATGGGTTTGGTTTATCCCAACTGAGTGATGTGTGTGATGTGGCTTGATGTGCCTCAAGCTGTCTCATGCTTGTACAGCAGTGGGATGAGAGGAGGAGAGTGTTCAGTTGAAGATCCCCCCAACAATGCTGCTGCAACCAAATGCAAGGATGCACCAAACAGGAGGGGGAAGAATAGGACATGTCATTTTGGGAGTTGCACAGTGTTGAAAACAGAGTCCTATGGACGGAAGAGGGGCAATATCTAATATGTACACACAGCAAGAGGGATGTTACAGGTAGTCAGTTCATTACAGCATTATTTTTGGTCATTTTTACCTTAATAATACCTTCATGTTAGGACACCATTCTCAAAAGCACTGTCTCCAAAAAATTTCAGTAATCTAGATGACATTTCCAGAAGTGTCTTAATGTAAATGTGATCCACGTGCCTGAGTGCTTGCATGGAGTATCCAACCAGGCTCTATTCCTCTCCCCCCACAACTTTACAGGCATCCTACAGGTTCTGGGTGTGAATTAGCTGGCTTTAAAAAACAAGTTCTCCAGATGTTATGGGATCTCTTTATATCCCTGGTGCTCTGAGAAATGGATGCTTGTATGGTTATAAGGTTGGATGCTGACTCTTCCCCATCTCAAACTCTGCTGTAGAGCATGAGCTACAGGAAAGGCAGACTTGGAAGCTTTGGAAAATGTGGTGGCATCTTCATTCTCCATTAATTAATTGTCCCATGAACAGCACAAGAAAGGGTTTAGCTCTAAAGTGCTTGCTGGTTGCTTTGCTGAAGGAAAACCCTCGTATCTCAACCATCACTTTGAAGAGGCTACCAGCATGCTTGCGAGTGCAATTTTGACCACCTCCCAGCACCAACGCTGGTGCTGAAGACAACGGGCACAGCTCAACCTCTAAAGTAGATTTTGCACCATTTGAAAAGACACATTCTGGAAAGGGAGAACACAGGCAAAAGTAGGGCAGCCCTTCCTCTTTCCAGGGGGCCTTTCTTAGCAGTAGAAGGGCATTTCAGGTGTGGGATGCTCTTAAACCAGCTGGAGGAACCAGTTATAAATGGCAGATGCTGAGATACTTATTAAGAGTCAAGCAAGGAACAGCAGCAGTGGGGTTACTTGTAATCCTTGCTGGTGTGGACTGGAATTCAAATTAATGAGTTAGAAATAAATGGCTAGCCATCCCGACTCGCACCCTAGCATGTCTCTGACTATGAGATTTACATATAGACAGAATTAATCGCATACCATTTCGCCCTGACCTACTTCGGCACAGAGNTCTCATCTCAAAGAATTTCTTCCTTATGTCCAACCTTTCAGTTTAAAACCCTTGTCCTGTCACTACAGGTCCTGCTAAAAAGCCTTTCTCTGTCTTTCTTATAACCCCCCTTAAGTATTGAAAGACTGCAGTAAGGTCTTCCCTGAGCATTCTCTTCTCCAGGTTCAACAACCCCAACTCCCTCAGTCTGTCTCTATAGAAGAGGTGCTCCATCCCTCCAAACATTTTTGTGACCCTCCTCTGGACCTGCTCCAACAAGTCCATGTCCTTCCTATGTTGGGGGCCCCAGAGCTGGGCACTGAACTCCAGGTGGGATCTCACCAGAGCAGAGTAGAAGGTCAGAATCACCTCCCTTGATCTGGCGGACCCACTTCTTTGGATGCAGGCCAGGGTATGACTGGCTTTCTGGGCTGTGAGTGCACGTTGCTGGCTCATTTTTTGTCTACCTGTACCCCCAAGTCCTTCTCTGCAGGGCTGTTCTGAATCCCTTCATCCTCTAGTCTGTACTGATACTGGGGATTGCCTCAACCCAGGTGCAGGACCTTGGCCTTGATGAACCTCATGAGGTTTACAAGAGCCCACTTCCCAAGCCTGTCCAGGTCCCTCAGGATGGCATCTCTTCCTTCAAGTGAATCACCAGCACCACTCGGCTTGGTGTCACCAGTTTTCACTCCACGAATTGCAGCCTGCTGAAGAACAGGGGCCAACCTGACTCATAACCCCCCTGTTCCCCTCAGTCCAGTCCAAATCCAGTCCCATCAAGTCCAATCCTTCAGTGACACACATCCATTTCTGAGTTGTGCCCTCTCTGAAATTAAACATTCAGCATTTCTAGATCATTTATCTATGGGTTTGGTTTATCCCAACTGAGTGATGTGTGTGATGTGGCTTGATGTGCCTCAAGCTGTCTCATGCTTGTACAGCAGTGGGATGAGAGGAGGAGAGTGTTCAGTTGAAGATCCCCCCAACAATGCTGCTGCAACCAAATGCAAGGATGCACCAAACAGGAGGGGGAAGAATAGGACATGTCATTTTGGGAGTTGCACAGTGTTGAAAACAGAGTCCTATGGACGGAAGAGGGGCAATATCTAATATGTACACACAGCAAGAGGGATGTTACAGGTAGTCAGTTCATTACAGCATTATTTTTGGTCATTTTTACCTTAATAATACCTTCATGTTAGGACACCATTCTCAAAAGCACTGTCTCCAAAAAATTTCAGTAATCTAGATGACATTTCCAGAAGTGTCTTAATGTAAATGTGATCCACGTGCCTGAGTGCTTGCATGGAGTATCCAACCAGGCTCTATTCCTCTCCCCCCACAACTTTACAGGCATCCTACAGGTTCTGGGTGTGAATTAGCTGGCTTTAAAAAACAAGTTCTCCAGATGTTATGGGATCTCTTTATATCCCTGGTGCTCTGAGAAATGGATGCTTGTATGGTTATAAGGTTGGATGCTGACTCTTCCCCATCTCAAACTCTGCTGTAGAGCATGAGCTACAGGAAAGGCAGACTTGGAAGCTTTGGAAAATGTGGTGGCATCTTCATTCTCCATTAATTAATTGTCCCATGAACAGCACAAGAAAGGGTTTAGCTCTAAAGTGCTTGCTGGTTGCTTTGCTGAAGGAAAACCCTCGTATCTCAACCATCACTTTGAAGAGGCTACCAGCATGCTTGCGAGTGCAATTTTGACCACCTCCCAGCACCAACGCTGGTGCTGAAGACAACGGGCACAGCTCAACCTCTAAAGTAGATTTTGCACCATTTGAAAAGACACATTCTGGAAAGGGAGAACACAGGCAAAAGTAGGGCAGCCCTTCCTCTTTCCAGGGGGCCTTTCTTAGCAGTAGAAGGGCATTTCAGGTGTGGGATGCTCTTAAACCAGCTGGAGGAACCAGTTATAAATGGCAGATGCTGAGATACTTATTAAGAGTCAAGCAAGGAACAGCAGCAGTGGGGTTACTTGTAATCCTTGCTGGTGTGGACTGGAATTCAAATTAATGAGTTAGAAATAAATGGCTAGCCATCCCGACTCGCACCCTAGCATGTCTCTGACTATGAGATTTACATATAGACAGAATTAATCGCATACCATTTCGCCCTGACCTACTTCGGCACAGAGATAAGATCCACAAAAACCATCTCCCAAGGTCTGACATGGTGCCACCACCATCATCTGGTTGACATTCCCACCACTGCTTCTCCCCCTGCCCCAGCGGACGCTTTGACGGACAGAAGCATTAACATCTCTGAAAGGAGCGTTAGTACAAAAGGAAAGACCCCTTCACCTGAAAGGAAGAGAAGGAAAGTTACGGGTGACCCGGTTCAAGGATGTAGCTATTGCTGAGCAGCTTTAACTCCTCTCATCCCAGCTTAGCTTCCCTGAACTAACCAGCGGCAAAGCTGTTTCACTTGCTGGAAAGATGCCATGTTTGTGTGTCAGACTAAACATCTGTGCTTTTAAGCCCTGGATTTTCAGATCAGATCTACTTGTTTGGAGAGGAAAAAAACAACACAAACTGTCTGTTAGGGGAGTTTCATTGAACAGAGACACCATTATTTCTTCCTCCCCATCCCCCATATCACGCCTCCTCTTCTCCCTCTACAGGCAAAGCAGTTTAACAGATTTCAAGAAAATGCAGAGAAAAAAACCCTATACATTTTCTGTGGTCAGTGTTTTCCTATTAAGTCAGAGAGGAGCTGCCAGAAACCCAGTGTGCAGTTGGCGTTTCCCCCTCCCGCCTCACTGCTGCAGGGAAGTACCCAACTTGGTATCTTTGGTTTGAGGACAAGGTGGATGGTCCCACCTCCATGCAGCTTTCTGGGATAAGTACCTGTGCAGCCACCCCTGGGATCAACCGTCATCCTTAAACCACATCAGACACGGTGCCAAAAGCACTCAAACGCAACTGGACCTGTACTGCCAGCCAAGGACACACAGCTACAAAAACATTAACCAACTTGTCAAGAGGTTCTGCTAGGTATATCTACCCAACAAAGGCATCCACGAAGGAGCGATCCCCAGCCCCCTGAAGCAATCCCACTCCTCAGGATCAGCCCACCTGGAACAGGCTCTCTCCCCGCTGCCCAGCACCATGCCTGGCTTATGCCTGAGTCCCACAACGTCCTCATGCCCTCCTGCGTGGCATTTTTTACTTCTTTTCCATTTCAAAAGACCTGCGATATTACAAGCTGTGATGCAGCACGGCAAAATTGGGGGTTCAACAGCTTGGCAGATAAAAAGATGAGTCACGTGAGTACAGGAGCATATGGGGCCATTTAATTGCACAAGCCCTGCAGCAACCAGAGGAGGAGGAGGGAAATCTGGCGCCTCTTGGTCACACCAAGCGGGTCCCTGGAGCAAAGTATTCCCTGAACCACACCTATGGTATGAGGAACTGCTCGCTCTCTGTGACAGGGGAACCAGGGATCCAGCTGGGAAGCAGGTGAAGAGCTGGGCAGCCAAGGACAGTGAGGTGTCTCGAGTCCCAGCCTTTGGTCTTTACTATCATCTACATCCTTCCGTGGCTTCAGGGAGCCAGCTATTGTTTCCACTTTATTCTGTGTCTTGCTGCGTACCCACCTTCCCTCTACCAGCCCAAGGGAGTTGCCATTCAGCCTCTTTCCAACCATTTTATAGAGGAAACCAGCACAAGGATCAAAGGAGGCTCCTGGGAGGGAGTGGCGAGTGTCTGATGAGAAAGGGCAGTAACTAGAGAGGTGGCAGCAAGGAGACGCGTTAATGGGTATGGAGGCTGAGCAAATGGAGGGGTCGCTCCCTGCCTCTGGCCATGTAACCTGAGTGCCAGCGCAGAAGATGCCAAGAAGCAGAGCAAGGAGAGAAAAAAGAAAAGGCCTATGTTTGGATTAATGAAACAACTGGGTGACAAAATAAAAGAGTGAGCTCCTCCTTCTGTTTCTACTTAGTGTCGTTGCACTGGGTCATCCTTAAATGACCCGCATGTTTTACTGGAAGAGGAAAATTTGATTTAAAGTTTTACCCTGTAAGTCCTTTGGTTGTGCTAGATGAAAGAAGCTCTACTTGGGAAGTGAAGCAACCACAACGAGGAGCTAAGTCCCTGCTGAGCTGAGCCCCAGCATTCCCGCAAAACGGACTAACAGAAGTGGCCTTTTTTTCCTTCCTTTTCCTCAGCAAGACTGCCAAATGAAAAGCATCTCCGGCATTTGGCTATCCCATGCCCACCAGCAACGTCTGTGGTTTGGGTGGAAGAAGAACTAAAGGTTTCCAATGCAACTTCTTACCCTCCCCACGCGTCCATCTCTCCCATGTGGTTTCTGTAGCAAGATCCATGTTAATGCAGATAAAAGTGCATTTTTATTTTCTTTTTTAGGGATCCTTTGTAGTGCTCTGATCCTAAGTGCTCTTTAGCAGCTTTGAGAGGACAGGTCTCAGCCTGCTGCTTGCTCGTAGGGAGCAATGGAGGGAGAGAAGAACGCTCCCAGGGTTTTCCATCTCTTTGCTCGTGGACGTTCAAAGCTGCCTGTTAACCTCAGGCCGTACCATCACAGCCGTTTTCAAGCAGGACTCCTCGTGTAATCATGACGGCCCCGAGTCGGTTAAAGGCAGGGCCCAGGCTATATTTACCTTGGCATCTGATTGCCAACAGTCTGTCTTCCAGAGTCCTCCTATTTCCTCCTCGAGTAATTAGTAGCCTGCTGGTGGGGAGAGGAGGAATGAGGAACTTCCCCCCATTATTGCTGTGTCCTTTGCCACTGTAGCCAAGCCCTTGACCATGCCCAACAGCTGTAATTTGTCGCAGTATCAGAAAATACAGAAGTTATCAAAGAAAACCGAGATTCTTCTTTGCGGACGTCATGGGGATAAAGCTGCTTCCAAAGATGAGATCTAAGGTCAACCAGAAGTGCCAGAGCCAATAAACAACCCTATAATCAGTTTATAAACCATGCCAGGTGATCCCAGCATACCAGAATAATGTTAAGAAAGGTGAAACACCTGCCATATATTATTTCAGAAGTTCCTATTGGGGGGAAAAAAGACATCACTCCTTGCTGCTGCTGAAGCAAGCGTTAATCCCAGGCTCTGTGAACCTTCCCATCCCAAATGCAGCACACTGAAACAGGCTGCTGCCATGAGCAGTTGTCCAACTGACCTAGTTTTTATTACAAACTGCGTGAATAAGGACAAAACCATCTTATTTTCTTTGAGAAAAAATAAATAATCCACATTAAGCAAGGTAGGATTCTGGCATCGCTCTCCACCCGGTATGACACACCGTACCCTCCTGACCCATTTACAGAAGCGCTGCAGTGTGTGTTCCTGCAGGGGGGACAGCGTTATCCGCTGTGTAAAAGCCTAAAATTACACTGCCTTACAAAGAGCTGGGATAAATTGACCCCTCTAAGCAAACGGGTTGCCAAGCTTTTATCTTCTCTTCATTGTTAACTTACACTGAAGCGGAATAATTAGACGATACGGGGCTATACAAGGCACTATTGGAAAGCCCTGCCTTAGCAACTCAATTGTATCTGTAATGCCTGCGTTGGCTATTATACATACCTACTGATTTGGAAAGCTGCTTCTGATTTCACACTCATTCAACATAAGTACGTTTATGATTTTTGTCCAATTTCCGTTTCCTAATATTATGGTAAAGGGAATTAGTTGTGAATTTTGGATTAGGAAGGCAAAGTGAGGCTGAAAAAGGCTGGTGGGTGCTTGCTCTGGCTGCGTTATCTTGCCCTTCATCCAGTCTAGACGTAAAAGTCTCAGGACACAGATGATTTCCGCTTCTCTGCAGAGGTTCTGCCATGGTATTAAAAAAGTGCAATGAAGGGAACAATAAGCATCGAGATGTGTCTAAAATTAGCGGTTTACAAAACAATCTAAGTTTATAATATCCCGAGTACAATAAAAGCAAAGAGCCAGTGGGCCAATTATTTAAAAGTTGCAGGATAAAAAGCAACCTTGGTCAAAACTGTTATCAGGAAAAACATATCTATCTTTATTGTGTTGCAGTTTTGATACTAACTGAAAAAACTTTAATGAAATTACCATTATGCTGCTAAGAATTGGCTAAATTGAAGCAACACACCCAAATCACACTGCCAGGCCCAGGCAATCAATGTGAGAACAGCCCACAATTGCTTCATTATTTTCTGCCAAGTTTGAAATTCCAGTATGTTTGCTAATAGTTTTCCCTTTGTACACCTTTGCTCCTCACACAGGAGAGCAGAAAATGGTTGGGTTGATTTCCACGTGCTATTCAGTTATATTCGCTTTTTGTGTCTCAAGCAAAAAAAAGCAAAGCTGCAGCTCCCGGACTGTAAGTAAACAGGTAATTTAAGAGGAAAACACCAAAGCTGCATTTCCATTGGTGTTATTGTTATTTTTAACATAAATCTTAAACAAGGAGCAAAATCTGATACAATAGTAGTCTGAGAAAAATGTTCCTCCTTCTGCTAGGGAAGATGAAAATGTCCTTTAAAATACTGTGGTAAAAATAAAAAAATAATTTAAAAAAAATCAAAAATCAATGCTGAGAGAAGGAATGCAAACCTGGCAGGGGATTGGAGATTACACAGCATCCAACTTCTGCTGTTCCTCACAACTGTGAGAATTCAGAAGGAATTAAAATTGTTGGTGGGAATAAAATCACTGTCAAGGAGAACTCCTGAAAAGCCATCTCCTCTTCCAAGGGCAAAAACCAGATCCATCAGAAACCTGACTTTGCACTTGTGTAAGGGTTTGAATGTGTTCTTGTCGCGTCCTGCTTATAAGCATGGATCTGGGAAGGGGGCTCTGCAGGCTTTTGCTTAGGAGAGGACACCAGAGATGGTGTCCCACTATCTGTGGTTCACTTTCTCAGAGCTGAAATGAGGAAATATGAGTTTTATAGCACAGCACAAAACAAAGATGAACATTATAGTTCACACAGCCTCAGAAATAGACACACGTAAACTGTGTTTACATGCATCAATGTTTCAAGGACAAATATAACCGTGAAGTCAGGAATTGCAGCGAGCTAATGCTACTCTTCCAAGATGTAATGAATAATCTTTCTTCCACTGGGCAAAGAATACAAGGTTTTCTTGTACAGGTTTTCCATACAAGCCCTGCTGATCTGAGGTTAAATGCCCAAACCCAGCATCCTACCGCTCAACTGCACCACAGACCCAAGCTACTTAAGTTGCTCCTCTATCCGATGCTCTACAGCCCTCATCTTCCCTGTTCCAACCTTCACATTTAGCACTAAACCAAACTTTAATCCATCCTCTTCCTAAAGGCTATGCACAGCCCACTCTTCTGTCTTTTCCCTCCTCCCAGGTCCTACAACCACTTGCTCCATCACCAAAACTCTAGCTTGAGTGCAAAGCCACCCTTCCTAGGTAAGAAATTGTTCTCAGATCTATGCATTCCTCCTCAGAAATCCATAGACAGTCATATATCCTTGCTTTTCTTCCCACAAATAGGAACAGCAACCACCTTGGTAGATAAATAAGGCTGGTGGTAGACCACTTGCCACCTTCAAGCCACGATCCAGCCACAACGTATCAAGAGCCATGAGCCACACAATTTAGAGTTACAAGCAGGTCAAATCCTACCATGCTTCAAAAGGTTTTCTCAACACCAACCTCCACGATGACCAAGGTCGGAAGAGAGAGGAAACAAAACGTTCATGGGCAGCTACCTCTGACCCATTCTCAGGGCTCTGTACCGTGGAGCAAATAGGATACAGGATTTCTTGTGGGTGAAAGCAGAGAAAAAGCCATTCAAATCTCAGTGAACCAGTATTCAGTTATTCAGCTCTGGAGCTGACACCCTACTGACAGAAGACAGTTCTGAGAGATGCCTCAACTGTGGTTTCAGGAAAGCTGAAGAGCAATAATCGCTAAGATGGTTACACCCTTCTACATCTAGAAATAATCAGAGCAAGGCCTAAAAAGTCCTTTTTAATTAGAAATATTTTTGAGTAGCAGAATCCCAGCCCAGAAAAACATTAACTCTGTAACAAATGACCAACCCCTTAATATCACCAGAGTCCTCACCAGCCCACCTCCCTTCCCCACCTCTCAGCAGAAGGAAATGAAAACCATATGGAGTGGACAGGGAAGAGATCGATTAAATCATCTTGTCTTACCCACCACCCAGCAAAAGATTGTTCCCTACGAGAAACTTTACAAATGACTCCATCCAGTCTCACTTATAAAAGTCCAAGGCGATGGAGTTTCCACCTCTTCTCTTGGGATATTATTTCTCCCTGCAGCCTAAAACATCTCACTGCCAGGAAGCCTTTCCTATCAAGACTTTCCTTTTGAAAATTTCTTCATTTCAATTTGCAATCCCCTTCTCTCCCCTGCATATCTGCATTTATGAACTACACTAATTAAACCGATTACTACCAAAAAGGAATTACAATTTAGGAATAAATTAGTTTATTTTCCTTTTATCCTCTATGAAATAGCCCAACATGTCAAAGAAAGTCTAAGTCTCTCTGAAATCTTCCATTTTTAAATTGGTCCCACTGCTCATAATTACACCTCCCCTCTATCTATACAAGCTACTTTGCTTTCCTTTCCCCCCTCCTTTTTTGGGGAAGAGGGAAGGAAGGCAGAGACAAAAAGGAGAAAGAGTGAGATAAGGGGAGAGAGGAGAGGGACCCATCCCATCAGACCAGTCTAATTGCTTGCAACGCTCCCCAGGCATATGAAAATGCGGGCTACGATACCGGCTTTGCCTGATGAATATTCCTAACTCCATTTCAGATGTAAGATCTGGGTTTATCCAATGACTGGCTTTTCTGCAGTGGGCAATAACTTCCACTTCACGTAAATACACTGAACAGGCACCAAGGAAGACTTCTGGCCAGACTGTGGGCAGCAGCTTGGAAAAAGAAGGACCAAGGTCTGAAATGCTATTAAAAAAAAAAAGAATTTTTTTCACAAAAATTGGAACAGCTGCAAGAGAAAAAGAACCCTCAAATATCCATCAGGCTGGTGGTTACGGCATATACTGGTAAAGGGCCTCAAAAATGCAATGGCTTTGACTGAGAACATCCTAAAGAGAGCCTTGATCGGAAAAGCCAACTCCAATCTGCCAGTGCCTTTCCCCAGCAATTTTCAATACAGAATTTGACATCTAGATCCACCTATTTGATGGCCAGCTGTTGGTTCTAACTATTCTAAGTTATTCACAAAGATGGTTATTTTGGGCTAAATAATAATGGAAATTCTCAAACTTTAACAAAATAATTACCTACTCGATCTAAGAGCCCTCCTGCTACTTCAGGGTCCTGCCTCTCAGTTGCCCAACTACCACAACAAGGAAAATAAATGACAGCTAAGACTCAATACCTTCCCAGCCTAGTTCTCCATTTCCAGGTAAGTCTGGAAGGCCTATAAAAAAAGAAGTTACAGGGAAAGATTACGGCAAACGGTTGGAACTGCCCTCTTGGTTTTGATGTGCTAACATTTGGATGTTAACAGGCAACAGCCCCTCTTTTAGAGGTTACGCATTCAGCTTGGTCATATTACAAGTAATTAAAGGCTGTTCCCATCACACGAGTGCTCCTGCTGCCTCCATTATCATTACAGCTGGCGTCCAGCTCAGCTCAACTTCACGTTTTAAAGGTCTACGCTCGTGGCCTGGAGTTTTGCTGGCTGGCTACTTTAATTCCTTCTTGTTTAAAAACATGTAACCATGTGCGTGAATCCTTTCAGTGCTTTGCCAACTAAAAAGTCTTGCTACACAAGGATCTGAAAGCCAAAGGGAGAGTTTTTGGTGGGAAGGAAGGAATTCCCCATCAAAAGGGATGGGAGGGAAGCTCGCACTGCCGAGGGACTATCTGTTTGCACTACCAGCAAAGTGTATTTCCCACCTTTGCACAGCAGGGTCTAATACTTAAAAATATTCATCAAACTTCAGCATGTCTGTGTCTCCTGTCCCCTTCATTTTTCTGACGGCCCCTCCTGGATGGGAAGCACAGGAACAACCAAATTGCAGCGACCGAGCATAGAGCCAGAACCACTGCAGTCGCTGGCCTGGGGCCAACTTTGTGGTTTTTGTTTAAAATGCAACTTACAGAGAGCTATAAGAATAAATATGTATTCTAAATGGTCTAACACTTATTAGAGGTCTAAAAGAAAACAGTCTTGGAAATAGGAAATGCAAATCCAAAGGGAAAGTCATCTCACAAGCAGGCAGCCTGTCCTTCCTTCGCTGCACGTCTCCCTTTCTTGGCTGCGAGGCGCAGCAAGGAAGTGATTATAAAGCATTTATTTGCAGAATCACAGCCAATAAATCCAATAGCAACAATACCCTCCCTCGCATTGCTTCTTCCTTGGTTGGGGGGGGGTGAAGGAGAGGTGTAGGTCCAACAAGCAAAGCAGGCAGGTGCACGGCAGCAGACCTCCTTTCTCAAGCTGTTCGTGAAGTGTTCAACCCCATAAGGTCCAATTTCACCCAGGTTGTCCTCTAGCACTGTGCATGCCGTTTTGAAGCCCTAGAAAATGAAAAGCCTTAGAAAGGCTATCAAGGTTGTAATATGAAAACCCCTGAAAAGGTTAAAAAAAAGGACTCGGCTGTTAAATGAGGAAATGAGTAAGGAAGAGCATTAGGGAAAATAAAGTGGTACAGAAAAAGCCATCTAAATTCTCCTCCCCTTTCCTGGATACAAATACCATCACAAGAAAACCATAGGAAGCGAATTTGACTGCTTTGAAAATCACTGAGGTCAAAAGCATGACAGAAGAAAGGAAAAAGGATTAAACAAAGGGATGATATAATCTACACAGCTATAATTCGAACCTTCAAGGTATAAATAGCTACACTCCAGTGCTCAAGTCAACCACTAATTTACAGCGCAATCAGTCAGGGGGAGGCAGATACCCATCCCCACAAGCAGATTAATCCTTAATTGCTTATTTTTGCATTTCTGACACCTTTCTTTGAAGTAGTAAAGCTGGTACCATCTCACAAAAGGCACTGGCGAGCCTGAAAACTGTAGAGCTGGGCCTTGCTGCTGCTTGTTCAGGGCAGCAACGGCCCGAGCACAGTTACAGACGCTTCGGTGGGTCCTCTGTGCAAAGGAAAAAAGATATGTCTCTAACCCACAGGGAGAAGAGACAATCAAAGCCTGGCATTTGCCAGTTTGACAGAAAGGGAAGCAGGGCTCAGATGATGGCTCATGTTTCACAATGTTTTCACAAGACCTTAGTTGCAGATAAATACTTACTGGGATATTCAAATACTTCTGAGTGCTTACATCACTTCAGTGGCTTTGTAAATCCCTCGAGAAATACTTGTAAGGACAGTGTGTATGATGCCAAGATAAGAGGAGGAGGATCGTCAAGATCGTCAGCTGGTGGAGATGGTGGCTTTCAGAACAGTTCACCCAATCGCTCACCCAGTTTTCTGTCCTTCCCCCCTCGAATCATCTTGATTCAGGTGAGGAAGGCGATGATAGTGATGGAAACAAAACTGCACGGGTGTTTCTTCAGTCCCTGCATACATCCCTTCTCCTTTTACATTGATTTTTAGGGGAGAAATTACTTCACTTTTCACCTCATTGCCAACTTCCGTTCTTCGGTTCAAGAGCACATGCCTGGATGCAGGAGTAATGGCTGTTTGGTACTTTCCTAGTCATACCAGCTGCATCCACCCATCCCTTGCACATCCTCACGTTTCTAACAGGTTAATTAACCACCAGCACGCTGCCCCTGCTAATGTGGGTCCTCATTGCATCCCAGTCTATTTAAAACAAAGATATCCCTGGCATTTTTTGACTGATGAGATACAGCATCCAATGTTTTACCGTACAAGATGAGAATTACTATCCAGTAACACGTCATACTTCATTTATCCAAAAACATTCTTCAAACACCATCTGATCAGTCAGTAAGCTCTCAGTGGTACCCACCCCCTGATACACAATACCTTGCTTTTGGGGAGCATCCAGCTTGGGCCCACTATC
Organism: Rhinoptilus africanus; assembly: GCA_013400135.1. Classification (NCBI taxonomy): domain Eukaryota; kingdom Metazoa; phylum Chordata; class Aves; order Charadriiformes; family Glareolidae; genus Rhinoptilus; species Rhinoptilus africanus. The sequence goes on from VXBO01007957.1 coordinate 61,001, forward strand.
AGCAGGTCGAGGGAGGTGATTCTGCTCCTCTACTCCACGCTTGTGAGACTGCATCCAGCTCTGGGGCCCTCAGCACAGGAAAGACACGGACCCATTGGAGGGGTCCAGAGGAGGGCCACAAAAATGACCAGAGGGATAGAACACCTCTGCTATGAAGACAATCTGAGAGAGTTGGGGTTGTTCAGCCTGGAGAGAAGGCTCCAGGAGACCTTACTGCAGCCTTTCAATACTTAAAGGGGGCTTATAAGAAAGATGGCCAACAAGCTTTTTATCAGGGCCTGTTGTGATAGGACAAGGGGTAATTGCTTTAAACTGAAAGAAAGTAGATTCAGACTAGATAGAAGGAAGAAATTCTTTACTGTGAGGGTGGTGAAACACTGCACCAGGTTGCCCAGAGAGGTGGTAGATGCCCCATCCCTGGAAACCTTCAAGGTGAGGTTGGATGGGGCTCTGAGCAACCTGATCTAGTTGAAGATGTCCCTTCCCATGGCAGGGGGTTGAACTACATGACCTTTAAAGGTCCCTTCCAACCTGAACTGTTCTATGATTCTGTGATCAGGGGTGGCTGCTTTGTGCCCTCAGTAGGTTATTTCATAAGATGTCCCTCTGGAAACTGTAGGTACTCTGGGATGAGTGTGTAGCTAGTGGGAAGAGATACTTCTTGATGATGCATACTTTCCTACCAAAACAGAGGCAGCATCTTTAAACACAAACAACTTTCAGCTTACAGCATGGGAGTCCCTGGACCGGAGATTCAAGCCAACCTCTTCAACCAGCTTTAAAAACTGAAGTCATGCAGAGAAGAATTTGTCAAAGACAGAGTGTTGTTTTCTGTATAACAGCGGCCACGTGCTCCAGTCAGATTAAATGCCATGTAGACTGCTGAGAAAAAATAACTTTGTTCCTCCCCAAAACCAGAAGTTGGACAATTCACATCAAAACTGGTTTAGTGGCAAAATAAAAGTCACTGATATAAATGCTTAAAAAGTAGCACAATTTACCAAATACATATGTTAAAGCATGATCAGAAAAAAAATTAAAACTTGTGGTATGAAACCCTCCAAATATAAGTTAAAAAAACTTTGTAACAGAAAATACTTCCATACTTTTGCTCCCAAGAATAAAGACCACGGCAGATCAGCAGCTGAAAGGGTCTGAAAGCTGTCTTGCTGTGAGCCTTGCACTTCCCAGTTACCATCCTCTGTCCCATGCCGTGCACATCCCTGGTACCCCGAAGAGAGACACAGCTGGTGACCTTGTTTCTTGTGGCCAGTAAGCATGGCTCCCCGTCACCCTCACACATACAATTAGTGTTAATAGTCTGTTATCCACCAGGAGCATCTAAAAGATCTATTTGGCTCTCAACAAGAAAAAGGGCTGGGACAACACTTTGACGGAAGGGAACATCTGATTTTTAAAAATCTGTGTTAGTTTAAGATTGAAAAGTTTAAAGCATATGCAGAATCTGAATTAAAGAATCTGACTTAAAGAAATCATAATCACCACCACTTAGGCATAAATCTACCCAAACTCTTCAGTGAGTGCTTTTTAACAGCTCTGACTTTTTAATTAAAAGCAGAATCATGGCAAAGAGGAATTCACGTTGACGTCAGGTTTTGTAGATGTCTATCGAAGCCAGCTGGAGCCATCCCCACTGCTCTCACTCCAAGGCAGCACTAATGCCACATTTCCATTTTCCAGAAGTCAGTTTGTTTTCCTACCCCGTAGAAAGGCTTCTGCCCTGGTTACTTTTGCTTTCTGTTTAGCTTGCACAGAAGATATTTTGCACTTAGGATGAGCTCAGAGTGAAGAAGGTATTGATGCCTAAGGAAAAGTGCTCAGTTTTCTTTCGCAATCTGTTAATAAAAATAAGTGTATGATGAAATAACTCAATCAGAGATGCTGAAAGGCAGAGGGAAGACTTTAAATAGTACTTTTTCTTTTAAGAGAAGAGTCTGGCTCATGGTGAAGAGAAGCAGCAAATCAGTTCATGACATTTCTTCCCTTCTGTGACTGAGAAAAGTTTATTAAAATTATCATGATTGCTCTGTAAGAAAATAAAGTCATTTCATTACAAGCAAGACTGTGAACTACTGAAGGAGAGCTACTCCTCCTGCAAATGGTCAAAATATAGGGCTGCTTTCGTTATATTTACACAACAGGGATGCTCAAAGCACAGTATGTGGACCAGAGGTGATTCTGAGTGTCCCGGTGATGATCTGCACCACATCACTTGAACAGAATTTTCAATTAAGCACTTGATAAAGATTAATCATCGTCTTCAGCAAGCTCGCAGCCATTTAAAAAGCATAGAAACAGCCACTTTAAAAACAATGAAAACTCTTAAACACCTGCCTGAGGGATGAAAAAAACTAGTGTCTAGTAGATGTTATCTTTTTTTATTAAAGGACAAATAAAATTGAACTAGAGAGTAGATGTTTTAAAGCAGTTAATGCAGAGGAGAAAGTCGGTTGCCATCCAACATCTCACTAAAACATCTTCCCAAATGATACATTTCAGGGCCTACTCAAAGCAAATAAAAATAAAGAAATAGCTATTAAATAGGTTTCGATCAAGCCTCTGGCTGGTGCTCAGGAAAAGAAGTTAACAGATTCGTTTCCAAAGCAAACCAGCCTAACTGGGGAAGGAACCACCAAGAAAAGGAGGCAGCATTCCCCAGCAAAGCTGATGTTCCATCAAGAAACTGGCTCCAAACCAGTGGCATAGGGGGCTTCCCAGTTTGCTTTTGTCCCTGTGTATTACCTGTTAGCACCCAAGCCAAGCCGGGCGCAGTGGGAGCTGGGCTGCCTCGCTGCAACCCTACCGGCTGGGCTGGCAGCTGAAGAGCAGAAAATTTGTTTCCTGTGACTGGTCGTTTGAGGAAACAAATCTTCATTATGCCTAATGTGTGTCTGAGCTCTCAGGCAGCAGACCTCAGCCTCTGAGCTCTGGTACGAGCGCTACCAGTGTGAGTGTCCAGGTCTTCATGCACCCCAGCACCCTCAGGGTGCTGCAGCACCAGGGCTCTGCCTTTCTTTAACAGCAATATTTTAAAAAAGTGTTAAGAAGCCAGTGAGGTGGCCTGACATGCACGGTCAGTGCCCCTGCAGCTGAAGGCAGTGATCCATTGGGACTGGAGTTTCAGAATGGTTTTTTGACTGTAACCGGTGTCCTTAAGAGGACACCTGGTCTAGCAACGGGAGGAGAGCGCACAAGCAGAATACCTGTTAGGTCCGAGTGGCTCACGCTGCACATTCATTTGAAGATGCAGACACGGAAGAAAACATCCAGGCAATGGCACCACTCCCGACGCAGCCCTCCCCAAGGAATCCCAGGTGCAGGAGACATTCATGGGGTTCCTGACTTGCACGTCCTGGTTTGAGGAAGCGTTGAAGGGTAGAGCTCCGGCCCTTCCAGTCAGTTTGCTTTTTGCTCATATTTAACTCTTTCCCTCCAGGTCCTTCAAGCCCTGTACTGGGTCGTTATGTCCCACCATGTGCCTTACCACGTCTGTAACTTAAGGGTTCATCTTTGGGGTGAAGGAAGTGAGATGCTGGGCATCCTGGCAAGTGCCTGCTCACTGCCCATAGCTCCTTTGGAGTGTTCTTGCACAGATTAAGATGCACCAACACAATGTGGATCCTGACCAACTGCTCTCTTGAGCAACTCAACACAGCTTCAACAGTTACTCAAAACATTTTTCCTGCTGCCTTATCTCTAGAGACAGGGGACAGACTTAGAAAGGGCCTGTAGCAATAGGACAAGGGGTAATCGTTTTAAACGAAAAGAAAGCAGATTCAGACTAGATAGAAGGAAGTAAGTTTTTATGGTGAGGGTGGTGAAACACTGCACCAAGTTGCCCAGAGAGGTGGTAAATGCCCCATCCCTGGAAACATACAAGGTCAGATTGGACGGGGCTGCGAGCAACCCAATCTAGTTGAAGATGTTCCTGCTTTGATGACCTTTAAAGGTCCCTTCCAAACGGAACTGTTCTATGATTCTGTGGTTCTAGAGCTGTTTCCCTCTTCTCCTGCAGAACTCTCACGTCCCCTTAACTTTGCTCTGCCAGGAGAGCACTGCACACAGTAACACGGAATAACTAAACCCAAATGGACCACAGCTGCAGAGACCTTCCTGCTCAGAAGCTCAGATGTCAGTTTAGATGCCACAACACCCACTCATTTGGTGTAATCCATGGGGGTTTAAGCAGCATATAATTCTCAGAACTAGTTTGTCTCAAATACAAGGTCTTTTGCAAAAACTAAGGCACTTGGGTATCTGGTATTTTCCTTAGTGGCATGGCCTTGTTCACACAACCTTGTTGACTTCTCCAACTCCCTGTATGAGACTGGAAGCAGTTCACATGATTATTTTTTTTCCTTTAAAAATTTTTTTAAAGGACCAGGTCTAGTTGAACTTATAACCTGCAAACTTCCTCCAGAACTACAGCAGCTTGACCTTAAGCTTCCTCAAAGCTCAGCCCAGGGTAAGACCTGTGATTGCCAAGAACATCTGCTAAGTGAGGTGCAGTCAAGACAGCACACTGTACCTGCAAGGCATCCTGCAGTGAGGAAAGGAAAGAGCCATGCAGAAGTAAAACACAGATTTATTGTAGTATAATCTCCATGTATATTTGAAGCATTTTACTTTAAAGACCTTTTCCCCTCCTTCCAGCTCTTCAAAGAGCTCCTCAACCTTGCTCAATTGCTCATCAAGGCACAATGTACCACATCAAATGGAAGCAGAACCTGGCCAAGCTGCAAAGTTTGCTCACACACAGCCCCTGTCCCCACAAATGCTTTCTGCAGGAGCAAACCCCCATGGATTATAGTATTCATTACCCCAAATCCTGTACACTTCACCCACTACACCACCTTCCTCCTGCACTACACAAAACCCAACTCACATGCTGGGCAGAAGCACCTGGGTAACAGAGAAAGCGATGGGCAAGAAAAGGCGTATATCTTGCAAAACACATCAACCTTGATAGGCATCTACAAAACACATTAAAAAATCAAGTTTAGGAATTAAAATCACTGTCATTGAGCAACGGTGTACAACTGTCCTCCATCTTGGTCCCCAGATAACCCTTCCATGTTCCCCACGAAATAATGTACCTCTTTCTCCAGTAAGGACATCTCTCGGCTCCACAGGTACCAACTGTCCTCTCTCTCACTCAAAGTGGTATTATATTTGGATGATGCTCAGAGCAACTGGCTGAACTTGTGAGACTGATAAGGCATTTTGTCTCAGAACTGGAGGATTTACGCATCAAAAGCTCGTCTGTCTCTCCCCAACTGCAGTAGTTTAACTCCTACCAGATACTGCTCCCCATAAAACATGTCTACCTTGGACCATCATGGGTAAAGCATTGCAGCACTCATTAATATCCTGCCCTCCAGAGAATAATTAATTATTCCAGCATGCCTTATCCCCCCATGTACATCCACATACACCCCCCTCCCCGCCCGAATATCTGCTTGCCCTCAGAATGACTCCGTGTGAAAAGGGAACAGGTCTCTGACCAAGCACCAGTGGTTCCTCACCGCAAGGTCATACACGTGTATAATACAAGTATGACAAATCCGTCTAACCACTGACTGGAACTGCAAGAGGTCCACGCGTTGCTTGCCAAATTCCTGTAGCATATGTTTTTTTTTTTTCTTCTTTTTAATCACTACATAAGCCACAGAAGATTTAGACAGCAATATTAAAGGAAAAGTCACTGGTCAAAGGAGAGAGGAAAATAGCAGTGATGGTACCAGCCCGAGGACAGGGAATTTCCACGCTTTGCTCTTGGGAAGACTTGACAGGATTGATATATTTGTTTTAGCTTTCAGCAGGGAACTTCAGGGATTTGTATGACAAAATGCTTAAATAACATCACGAGAACTGAGTTCTGGAAAATGAGATATGAGAAGTTAATGGTGTTAGTAACCACTGACCTGTCTAATCCCATCGCTGACCTGCACCCGGCTGACTGAATGTATTCCTGAAACCTGGATGTGGTATACAGAACATGGTGAGGTCTTGGGGCAAGAAACCTGTTGGATGCAATTCCATAATTTCATGGCTTTTGGTTTATATCAGCTGGGATCAGATGTTCTCCCCGGCCCCTCCAGCTTCAGCGTCCTCTATATTTGTTACTGTGAAAAAATTGTCACTAAAGCAGTTGCACTTGTGTCTTTACCAACAAACCCAAAGCATGTCTGATTAAATTTCTTCTCCTTGTTAAATAATGTCTTATTTAACCAGGCATTTCTGCCATCAGGTCTACCCACAGTTTCGAACACCTCTGCACAGCTGCTAATGGAAGCCTCCTGTGCTACAGGGAGGCCACGGCCACCCAAAGTTGAGGCTGATGAAGACTTTTCATCTGCTCTTCTCTGTTTTCCACCATCAGATAGCAGGGATCTTCTCTCTTAACACACTCTCACAAAACGGTGAAGATGTGGGCATGAAAAGCTAACATCAGCATGAAGGACACCCTGAAAAATCAGGAATGCGCACTGACAATTGAAAACAAAGGCAACCCCACACCACTCCATCCTTCAGAGGCACCTCCTGGCTCCCAGAAAAGATGAAGGAACCTGAACATCATCCCTTCTGCATCTTGACTTCCTCCACTTGTCATCTCCTCTGATTGTTCTGACCAGGAGTAGATAAACTCTCCAACGGTGAGTAATGTGCCTTCACGTCTTGTTACACAACATTGATCAACCAGAGGAAGGCAGGTTTGGCTGGAGCTAGTAAGCATTACTTGCTCAGAAAATGATCCATTTTGAACTGTAAAAATAGTCATTCAAATTCCCTAATATGTTATCTGTCTGATGTGAAGGATCGACTGTTATGAAGGAGATGTTGATCAACTCTGTCTTTTTGTGGGACCAAATATAATCGAAGCAGAAATGTGTCTGAAGCTATCATCATGAAAAAAATTGTTCCTATAGATTCAGGTCCACCAGTATTAGCAGTAACTAGCACTATTAGCAGTGTTTAGCTGTAATTAGCACTGCTTGATCTAAGTGGAGACATGATACGAAGGAAGCCCTCAAAATTTAGCAAGCAAACACCACTCAAAACCTGAACCCAGGCAGCAGACCGCAGCTGCAACCCTCCTGAAAGCTGAAGTTGTGGTTGCTACACCCTGCAGAACAAGGGCTGGCAACGTATTTTTGAGGCAACCACCAATTTGGTGCAGTTTCCCGTCTGACTCAGGTGACAGGTACATCAGTTGCTGGTATCAGTTTTTCAGGACTGAATTTCAAGAAAAATCACGCATCTCAGAAGGATGCAAGAGCAACCGATGTCTGCGCACTGATAGTAGCACCGAATTAACATAAAAATGAGGTCTTCCTAAACACCTGCAAGAGGAAACTTGCTTGCAGAACAAGCTACTGAAAAAAAAAAAAAAATTACTATTAAGGGAGGTAGTTGTCAGAAATAAGATGGAGGGTGGATGTGTTTATTTATACACAGCAGCTCCAGGTACGGGCTGCAGGTCCCAACATGCTGCCTGGTGTGGTTTCTGTACACAGTTGTCTCCTTCACGTTCCCAGCCCGCACTCACCTTCAACAGCCAAACGCTGGAGGTTTGTGCACTGACGGTTTGTGAAACAGTTCACACAAATCCCAGGGTATTTTTAGCACGCAGCAGGCCAGGTCAGCTCACATCAGTGACGTCAAATTCCATGTAGAAGTCTACAGCTTCATAGGAAAGATGTGGGGAGAAGTGCCTATGGGAATTCGGAGCACCAGTAATTTGTGATTTCTGGTCTCAGGGCAACCTCTGAGTTTCCAAAGAGCCCTCCAAGGGTCAGCCTGCTCATCAACAAATGCCAAAATTCAATAGCAATCTTTAAAGGTTTGAGAAGTTCTACAGCTGTTGGTAGCTTTGAGCAAAACTACAGGAGCAAATCTTCCAAGCGGGGGGAAAATCACTTCTTGGCTTGGTCACCAGCTAGCGCAAAGGCACCAGGCTGAACCAGTGCAGGACTGGGGCAGGTCCTGACCTCTCACTTCCTCTTCACTTCTCTTGCAGTTTGCTCACAACTGCACATACTCAATGGGAATACGCTTTTTTGAAGAGCGATCCTTAAGACCGGCTCCTGAGAGAGGGCGCGGGGTCTGAGTGCTGCAGCAGCCGGTGCCTTCATGCTGGAGGGAATGGCTGGAGGGGACGGAGCCACGCAGCAGCAGCACTCCAGTGAAAAATTAAATTTCAAGTCAATACGGGAACACACACTGGAGGAACGAGCCAACCACAATTACCGACTCATATCACAGGAAAGATCTTTCAGTTATTGTGGGTAGCACCGAAAACATCAGCTTGGCGACCAGCACTGCTGGAACTGGTGAGAAGAAAACCACACGCGTCAAGCCCTTCTGCAAATCCAAAGGGCACATCGGCTTGGCTCCCACCTCCCAAAAAGATGTTGGCAACGCAGATGGAAAAGGCACACGGAAGCATATGGATGGTGCGAAGGTAGCGAATGGCTTCGGATGGACTTTATTGAAACAAGAGATGTGGTTTTATTACTCATCCTCTCAACAAAACGGGGTTCAGCGCTGCACCAGTATCGATATGACTGTAACCTCCTCGCCCGGCTGGTTTTCTGCCCTCTTGAGTAGCTCGCCGTAAGCCTGCTCTTACCTCTGACCACATGCACAACTGTAACACCCTCAAGAAACCCGCTGGTGCCAGGACGCACACACAGCCCGAACGGTGTCTGCATCGGCTAGCTATTATTAATTAGTGTATCTGGCAATGCTTTGCATACCCAAATACAGATGTCACAACACAATGCTGTATCTCCATCTCATTACACACCTCGCTCCCATTGTTTTCAACACCAGTGCTCCTCCCAACCCAGGACCATTCACACAAACGGTGGGACCACTAATGCCTCACTCACCTCAGCACTCACACCTATACCCAATGCTCTGTGTTACGGGGACTTAGTTTAGTAAACGAAGAAATTCTCCTCCTTGTTTTCCCCTACCAAATAAGTACATTATACAAAGTATTTTTGATGAACATCCTGACATGTTTACCTTAGCCTTTTCCACTGCCTACAAAACAAAAATAAAGGATTACAAGCAACTTATTTAATGCCATGAAGTTTAGTAAGACTTTAAGCGCGGATGACAGGTTTAGCATCCATGTAGAATTTTGAGTAAACTAAAAAACCTGCCTTTCTTCGTGAAACCTGGTTTTAAGTGACCCATATTTCAAGTGATTCTTTCATCACTCTTTCCATTCCTCTGAGACATCATAATTTTAAATATTGGATAATTTGAGTCTGCAGCTTGAAAGTGTCTTCAAAATGCCAGCTTCTTGCTTTTTGTAGACAGACTGATGACACTGTAGCTAATTTGCTTAATTAGCGACTTACAGAAAGATCTCTCTACGAGAACGTGAAACCCTCCAAACGAAATGCTTTAAGTGCAGAATCAAGAGACCATCCATAATGATTGTTTACTCCCATCTACTGTGTATTTTTGGTCCACACCATTTCAATCAGCAGCTCCTCTGACTGATGGCATCGTACTTCCTAAATACAAAACTGAACTCTGCAAGAGGCCAAGCATAATTGTCCCAAGTTTTTCCTAACGGGAGGGTGTTGCTTTTTAAAAAATCGTGCTGGGATGAGAAGGAAAGAAGTTAACACATAAAATAAACACACACATCCAGACGCCGTCGCACAGCCCAGAAGGAGTTTTCCCCTTGATTTCAACAGCTTTGTTCCTACTGCTCCATCTTTCCTTCCCCCAAGCACTTGACTTTTGCTGACCGCTGCATCCAGGCACACACGTCCTTCTTCTAATGGGTGCTCTGGTACCGTGGAGCCCAGGGAGAAGGCTTGCACAGATGTTCATTTTGTAAGAAACAATAATTCATGCAAATCCCTGCTCCAAGCAAATTCCACAGTAGTGCATCTTATCGCAAGCCAAACAAAAAGTACAAATACATTTGCAAACTGTAAACCTGTACTAAAAGAATTTGCTCTTGTTACAGCTTGAATCTCCTCCTCTCCCTCCAACAACTCAGCCAGTAAACTACCCGCCGCCACCAAACACCAACCAAACCACTAATTCCACCCCTGCTAATAAGAAGTGTAAACCTCAAGCGCAACACAAAGGAAAGCCTGTGTTAAAGTATGATAGACATAACACACCCCACGTTCACCCACGATGCTTTCTTACACGTTTGCAGCCCGAATAAATGCAAGAACAAAATCCTGTCCTTGATGTTGGTCTCATCAAGCATCTCACCGGGCTCCAAAGCAGAGCATCCAATTTTGCTATATTTAGGGTATTTGCACGTTGCAGAGGTTTGTCATAGTGGTGGGAACTCTGAGACTGCTCTACTACTTTTTCAGGTTCATAAATTGAAACGTTATGAGAATGTGTACAGCAAAGCCCGGAAAGGCGTAGGGTTCTCTTGCCTGCATAAAGTCAAGACAGGTTTTGCATCACAAATCACTTGCTCTCTACTCCTGCCCTCCTGGGGTTTTTTTGACTGCAAGGGGAAACGCCAAATCCCATTTAGGAGTCTTTACAGTGACTATGGGGAAGGCCTTCTTTCTGACTGCAATGCGAGGCAGAGGCCAGCAGCGACCACTGCACCACCCCGATGATGCTTCTGAGCGCAACAGCCGTGGCAGAAATGACCCAGCAAAACATGAATCCAGATACTAAAGTATCATCAGAACTACTTACAAATACATTTAAGTCTGCACGCATTTGTATTTTCTTTTCTAAGTCTGTCCAGTAGTTTAGTGCATTTAACATCAGGGATTTTCCTCCTTTTCATTAATCAAGAACTGAGTACTTTCTTGCCACATTTGGAGATGGACCAGCTTTCCACAGAAGCTCAAGATGATGAAAATAAACTAATAAAATATATTTTTAGGTTTTTTTTTTTTTGAGATGGCAAGTTAGAACCTGAATTCCTACTCAACCACTGTGTTTCAGCAGAACAAAAAAATCCCTGTGCTCAGTGCTCTCAAATAAGAGTCATGCCCCTTCCAACTCCACACCAACAGAGACCTTATTATCCTTTGGGGGAGGAAGTCGGATTTTTTCCACTTAGTTACGTTCCCAGGTAGTTCTTAAATAAGATTTCCCTTCCCCCTGTGTTTAAAGGGACACTTTAACACCAGTTAATGCTTTGGCCGTGTGCTGCTCCATACTGCCATCATTTTGTGTACTGAACTCTAAAATAGAGCGATGACGGGCCGACCACCGGTGAGCCTGATTTTATTTCAAGGAGAGGACAAATGCCAAGATACCAAAATTAACAATGCTTCATCCTACCTTAATTATCATAAGTAAATCGTCCACCTGCATGTCATTAGGACCCCATAAAGGTTCCTCCAGTGGTGCCCCCTGCAAACAAACCAAAAAAAAAGCTTTTAAAACCAGAGTTAAAATTCACCAACATCTTTGGAAAACGCTCTTTTTACTGCCATCAGCAAGGTGATTCCAGTTCATGCAGTTTTTCATTATTGCTAAAGCTAGAGACACACTTGAAAAAATGAAAATAACTTTTAAATACAGAAGGTAAAACCATGGGAGTTTCCAGGGTTAAAAGTGCTTTGGGGCACTTTATGGGCAGCAGCAGGTCAGCAGCAGCAGCAGTTACAAATGAGAAGGAGACTCTGACATTCACAGCTTCACTTGATACATGCACTGCTGTTTGGTGTAAAGTAAAGTAAGGTTTAGGAGGGTCCACAGCTAGAAGAAGTAGATAATTTTGATCACAGTGAAAGCATCATATTTGCCTTGCGGTTGGGGCATTTGAAAAAGCAGTTCTGTGTATGTTCATTCATCCCATCCCAAGGAAAGAGGTGAGAAAGCCACACTGCAGCCACCAGGACTTCTGATGGCCGCATACCAGTAAGACAGCCACCAGCGGACTTCTCCAAGCCCGACCATCTCTGGACACAGACTCTGGCTGCAGGATCAAGTGCAGTCCTACAGGGAATAGGCTGAAGCTCGTCCCTGCGGTTCAGGTGACCTGCAGTGATGTTTATGATGTTCTCACACCCCTGCACACACCAGCCGCCCTCCCCACCAGCTCTCGGATGTGGGTTCCTCACTCCATCAGCAGAGCTGCACTGCAGGGGCTCATGGTTCACTCGTGAAGTCGAGATTGTTCCCAGTTGATTCCCACTTTCACGTGACAAGCCAAGTCGTTCCCACTCTCTGCATCTCTGCTCTCGCTCCCAAAATATTTCTTACCTACATCAGCTTTGAGGCAGCAGCGGGCTCCTTGCAAGAGTTTGCAGAACCAACCCCTCCTTTCACTAATCCCATCTTCTGGGCTGACGCTATAAATTATAAAATTAGAGACCTGAGGCAGTTCTAGTTTGGGAGTTGAATATATTTAACCAAATTAATATATTTTTCCTATCGACATATTTTCTCCCCAGCCTTGGGCAGGATGTGACCCAGCCATCTGCTCTGTCGGTGCCAAGTAGCTGCGGAGCTCAGACATAATCCCTGGGTGATCTCCTTGCTGCTTTTCATCCTGCTCAAGTGTTGACTCGAGCACTTGTTCAATTAGACAAGTCTCAGCACTTCAATCAGATGGGCACACAAGGCTGATTTTTACCTCCACAGAGAAGAAAAAAACCTGACTTAGTCGAGTGTAATAGAACCAGGAGCTTCAAAGCAACGAGACCTGCAGATCATGTCTGCTCTGAAGTCTGCCAGAATCGCTGCTTAACCTGAGCAGACCACCAGCAACCACCAACTTCCATTTTAAGACAAGCTGAGAGAGAGCAGATTAAAAAGACATTAGATCAGGAGGAGGAGAGCTGCGTTACATTCCTGATATTCCTTTCTTAAGGCAACCGGAGAATGGCTGAGGCGTCTGCTTTCTCTTGTCTCTGGCTCAAAGCAAGCAACTTCCTGAGGTGCCAAACTTGCTGGTCCCCCCCTACCACTTGCATTTTCTTCCTTACGATCCAGTGTTTCCCAACACCTCCCAGTGATGCTGCTGTCCTGGGGCAGAGGGGTCCGGGGGCTGCAGAAGCATAGTCCAGCCTTCAGCCTGTCCTCTCCTCCCTATGCAATGGGGATGAGGTACTTCTGCCTTTCAGTTAGCTATATGCATTTAAACAAAGGGGTAAATTTATGGGACCAAATCAGGAAGCTGGCGTAAGCAACTGTGCTGTCAATATTTTCATGGTCAATTTATTCCTTCATTCATAAAGCTGCCAGATTCAAGGTGCAGCCTTGGACACTTCTCTGTACTGAGAAGTGCAAGAAAAGTTGGAAGACTTTGTGTTCACCTCCAGCTTTAGAAAGCCTTGATGGAACAAAAGACTCCCCTTCGCTGCCATTATTAGCATCATCTGGGAGTTAAAAGGGAATCGGCAATGAAGCTGAGTTTTTACAAAGCTTGGAGCAAGACACAGGCAGTGTACGCTCACGGCTCCTTCCAGGACGAGGCCAACATCTTGCTGAAGGAAAAATAGACACTGGAAGGTAATGAAAAAAAGCAAATGTAAAGGCAGAATGAAAACAAAAGAGCTTATAACAGTCAAAGCAACATGTTTGAATAGGTTTTAGAGCAGGCTGTGCCTTCAGATGGCTGTAAAAACAGATCAGTAGCAGAAGAAGACAGTAATTCATGATGCATGACTTGCAGTGACTCATAAACCTCATTCCTTTTGACAGGTAAGGAGCGTGGTGCAGGCATGCACTCAAGTCGCTCAGATATGTAAGAGCAGAAACATCTTACGTTATAAATGCTTACAAGAATATCTTACATCCACATCTGTTCTTAGAAATTAGTCATACGGCCTGCGCGTAGAGGAAACACGACTGCCAAAGTGCAAACGTACGACAGAACTGAAAGGAGGTGGCGTGTCCCATATTCGGCTGTTTGAGCCCTAGCCACACACACGCCTCTCCTCTCGCCTGCTGTGCCCCGACCCCACTGTGCCCCAACGTGCCAGCAATGTAATCCGCTTGCCAGATAATCCTCCAAAACCGTGGTATCCTGAGGATCTGGTGCAGTCAGCTGACTGCGGTAAGCTGTGGCTGCAACCCACCGGCCTCGGGAATAGTATGATCACTATTTGTGATTGTTATTTGTATATGTTAGTTGTATGTGCTTGGATGAAAGAAGTCATAGCACATCAACAGTAAGGAAGGCACACCGGCTATAGGAAGAAGCTTCCATTCGCTCCAGCCAAAATTCAATTTTCCAAGTCCAGCAGCATTGGGAAACCCAACACTGACCTGATCCAGACGTTTCTGGGCAATGCTGTAACATGAAGCTGCTTCAGAAAGAGCTTCAGTTATGAAAGAGACCCTTGGATTCAGCAGCCAAGTGTCTTCCTGTACGGTGCTGTGCTGAAGGATTAGACTCCTTTGCAAACCTTGCAAGCAAGGTGAAGGAGAAGGTCTGCCTTGTGCTCTCGTATTTTAGATTCACAAGACAAACCAGCTTTATTGGTAAGAAGTCAGGTGAATTGGTTGTGTTTGTGTTTTTATTTAAACCAAGAAATGGAAGATTAAGAGCAGGCTTCATCACCTGGAGATGGACTGGTCCAAGGGCTGGACTGTTGACTAGCAAAGTGCAAGTTAATGACAAGAATTCAACCATGCTGAACAAATAACAGAGGAAGTTTATCTCATAGAGCTTGGGAGTCTCAAAACTGCAGCTCTCTTGCTGGCTTCCCACCAACAAACAGGAAAATCCTAAGGATGGTGAGTTACGTGCCTGGGAGTGAACAGCTTCTACTAACTCAACGGTGTCCTGACACCTCAGCTGTGCTCAGAGCCCTGTCATGAGCTATAAAGAACTGTAGGATGTTCTCTCCCTGAAAACGCAATTACATCTGCAAACAGTACCTACAAAAAGCTGGCTGGGACCATGAGAAAGGTGCCATTCCTCGGTGTTTCTTCTTTCCCAGAACAGCTCAAGCAGAAGGTCAGTGACCACGCCGGCAGGAGGGCCCAAACCCAATTCACAGCCTGGTACCCTGTTTCACCCACTGTGTGAAAGCTGCTAAACCTCAGCAGACGGGTTGTGCAAAACAAACGGGCATACCTAAAGTCATGGGAGTGAATACTTTGGTGGACACGGTGGACCAGCAAGCACCCAAAATGAGAAGTTCACTCAAGCTGCACACTTCTGCGCTGGATCATTCTGCTCTCTATAGAACAATTTTATGGCGCAACACCACTGCTTTTATAGAAACGAGGAATACACGCTCATAAAGTAAGAGGTCTCTTTTGTAAGAACCCTGCTGAGAAAGTTATGTGGGAACAGTCGCACTAGATGGGACTTCAGACAATGACAGCAGGTTCGTTAATAGAAACATTAACGGTATAAAACATTACACATAAAAATGTTTAAGAGCTGGGGTTGGCAAAGGCGGCCCACAGCTATAGGAGTCCTCAATCTCTTATTAAAATAATTAAAATAAAAGTAAGGCAGGTATTAGTTGGCTAGACAGCCACAAATCCCACTGCCTGTGTAATCCACCTGAAAGTCAAATGTATCAAGGCAAATTAAAGCTGCCTTTAATCCATGCAAATCTCAGCACAGGAATCTTTTATTCTCTTACCTCCTGCCACGAGTGTAGTCCTGCCCCACACCCCTTTGTGCTGCCAGAGCTGCGGGAGCGAAACAACACAGAGCTCCAAATTTTAGTAATATGGAGAAGAGATTTTGGACGTTTTACACATTTTGGGGTGGATGCAGCTTTAGGCTTCCCCGGTTGGATTGAGACTGAACCCTATTCTGCCCATGCTTGGCTTAATCATATGTATCGACACACATAAATTAGGCCAATTTGCGCATAAATTAGGTAGCGCCATTATGCTAATTGGGATGGTATGATTATGCAGAGTGTGTTTGCAATCTGCCACAATCCTCTGGGACAGCGCTGTGAGTGAGCTGCTGCATCTGAAAAGGCTGGTGCTCCGCTGGCATCCTGCTGTGGCAGAGGCAGCAGCATGACCCAAAGCAAGCCTAAATAACGAAGAAGAAGGGGTGAGGAGACCTGTTGGGATTTGCTTCGGGCGAGGAGACCTGCTGAGATTTGCTTCGTCTGAAATGCTGGTTTCTTCTCTAAGCTATAATGCCACCCTCACAAAACAACTCTACTTCCTAAACATCGCATCCTAACCTCCCCTGCGATGCGTGAAACAGGTTGATTTACAGATGGGGGCAGAGAGAGCCTGCTATAAAAAATAAACCACCACAGTACAAACATCAAGGTGCATGCAAGACAAATAAAGAGCAGGAGGATCAAATCTCCTGCACTTTGCTGTATCAAACCTAACACAAAGAAAAAAGTCATCCTCACAAAAACCAGAGCTGCTGCACTTTACCCCTTCCAGGCCCAACCTGAATAGCAACAGAGGTCGGGATGCTCGCTGGGATCAGGCATGTGTCAGAGCATCCCTCACAAACCCTGCCCTAAAAGAAAAAAAACACCTAAATCTTACCAATTGAATGAACAAGGATAATGGAGGAACAAATAAACTGCAAACCAACAGCTTCTCCTTTTTGAGATTCAGCTAAACAGCCACACTGCCATACTAGCCATACTTCAACTAATTACCACTAAAGGGTGGAGAAAAGATTTTTTAAAGCTGCTGCAGTGATGAGGTATTCGGTGTGCAGAGCAGGTTGGCAGTTACTGGGTGCCGAGGCGCTGATGCTGGCGCATGCCAGTATCCATATTACTATGGATAGCCATATGCTACACAAAGCCATATGCTAAGTAGCAGATATACCTAGTGCAGGTAATTATCAAGGTGGACCTTCAGGGTGTCTTACCAAAATGTGGATTTTTTTAGATATCCTACAGGTATCCTGCAGCCTGAGCCCTGAACACCTGCAGGGCCGTGGTTGGTGTCCCTGTGCAGAGGACAGCACTGCAGGGCCGTGGTCGGTGTCCCTGTGCAGAGGACAGCATTGCGGAGCTGAGGGTGATGCTCAGCTCCAGCTCCGTGGGCTGGGGGGGTGGGTCCGGTGTTGCACCACAACTCCCTCCTCCTTATGGGTACCAGGGGATGCTCTTGAAGTCATGCAATTTTCCCAGCAAAACTGGTCTCTAATTTAGCTGCCAAAGGGGATCATTACGATGAAAAATCCTACCTGCAGGACTTGAGCTCTCTCCCTTCAGAGGGAATTTGAGCTTGGTTTATTCTCCAGGATCCAATCAGGATTTTTTCCTCTGACAGACATGCTGGCACTTTTCCTGTCTAAAAAACAAACAGCAGAAAAGCACCAAGTGCTAACCTACCACTAAAAGTCTTAAAAAACCCCAACTCTGAGCAAACTATATGGTAATACTCACTGTGCCACAGGTGAGAGCAAACGTAATAAGCTCTGTACAGAATGAAGTAAAAATAAACAATTTTCAGAGAATAACTGCGCTTACATATCAAACCCACCCAGAAACAGATGCCCAAGAGAAAAGGTTTTAATCTCAGTGTTCCTGCACTTCTGCACTTCTTTGCTGTTTCGAGCTTATAAGTATCAAGAGATTTTTTTTGCAGCAGCACCCAGAAGCTGCCCGGCTGCAGCCCGGGGACAGGCCATGCCTCGCAGACCTGCTGAGCTGGAAGTATTACGAAACCCTGTGGAGGTGGCTGGAGGAATCGACAATCAAAGGCACAAACTGTGTTTACAAGCAGGCTCCGTGAGCACCCCAACCTCAACCCAAGGCAAAGGAAGCAGGGATAAAACTGAGTTGTTGCAGGAAAGGGAGAACGAAGGTGAAAGGATAAAAATACTAAAAGGGTAGGGGCACAGGGGACTCGGGGGAGGCTCCACAAGCAGCAAGAGCAGGGATCAAAATTGAGCTGCCCCAGCTGCAGGGACAAAGGATAATTCCAAAAAACCTGCAGCCAGCTTGCTTCTGTTCTTCTGCAGCTCCCCTCCAGCACAAGTGGCTGGGTGGTGGCTTTCTTTCACCCCCATCTTTAAGCAGAATCCCCCCTAAGTAGTTTAGAAGTGAAAACAAACTCGTCTCTCCCTCCCTAAGGAGTAATAAGGATACTGGCATGGGCCAGCATCAGCGCCTGGGCACCCAGTAACTGCCAAGCTGCTCTGCACACCGAATACCTTGTCACAGCAGCAGCTTTAAAAAATCTTCTCTCCACCCTTTAGTGACAATTAGTTTAAGTCTGTCACCAGCAAATCAGTTTTGGATTGCAACTAAGTCAAAGCTACACGAAAAGGTTTTGTCCAAAGACTCTCCGTACCAAATCAGTTCAAAAAAAGGAAAATACAAAATACGAGCTGCACCATCAGTTTTAACAGTTTTTGCTAAGAGGGGAATACAGCAATATTTAAAAAACAAGTTCAATAAAGTTATTCTTCACTGTTTTATTTCCCTTTAAAGCATAAGACGAATTTGGTTTTGTTTCCATCATGGTTTCTTTAATTGTTTCTAATGGGAGCACAAGGCGGGGAGCCAGCATGCGAAGCTGCCCTGGCCCCTGCCAGCTCTGCCTTAATGGCACGGGGCGCTGATCTGCCTCGCTGTGGCAATTCCTGTAATTCAAGCCTGGCAAACAATTCCTAGCCTGAAAATGGGACAGCATCCAATCGTTATCTCCTTTCTTGTAAAAAAGTATTTAAAAAATCCAGCCTATTTACTCTACCTGCCTATTTACCGTACTGGCAGTACCACCGCGCAGGCATGACAGCAGCAAATGCCGGCAGTTCTTGCCGTTTTGCCTGTTGATGTTTCTCCTTTCATCCCAGCAAAAAGCGTGTCAAAGCTAAACGAGCAATCAAGGGCAAAGAAAGCATCTGGCTGCTTCCCTGACAACTGAACAAGCCGGTAGTTTTAGAAAGTAAAGCTTTCCTGCACTTCTAATACATGCAACTAATTCCACGCTTGGACTCAATGATCTCAAAGGTAACCAGCTTAAATGATTCCACGATTCTAATATGCAGTAGCCTTAATTTTTGGTGCCAGTGCTTCCATACATCCTCATGTATCCTAATGTTTCTAACCTCCACTCATCTGTACTAAATCACCCTAGGATTTCCATCCCCCAAAATAATTTATTAAAGACCAAAAAAATAATCAGTTTTCCTGTAGCAGCATTAATTGTGGACTAATTCCACCCCCGTGCAGACACCAAACCCTGGCTAAACACAGGAGCCCAGCGTATCGCGCCCAAACTTACGTGAAAGGGTTTTGTTTGAATGGTTTCGCTCACTGCGACACACCTGATAAGAGCCTGGGGCAACGACACACACAGAGATAAACCAGGTTCAAATCTTCAAACCCCCATTAACGCATCCTGAGCACAGGAAGGGGGGAAACAAACCCGTAAAGAAAGCACGACGTGTGTAACAAGACCGTTTCCCTTGGCAAATCTTGCTGCTTTCCTCTCCTCACCGTATCTGCGTGCACATGTAGAAATCATTCCCTTGCACTTTCTGAGCTACCTTCCGGCTCCGCTCCCATGGATGGGCTGCAGGGATGATGCCCGAGTTCCGGCACAGCAGCACAGCCAGGAGCACCCGGCACAATCTTCTCCTGGTCCTCGCAAAATTTAGGTCTCACTGTTTCTTAAGAATACTGGAAGATGCAAGGAGATAGGGCAAAGTTGTTTGAAACGAGGCATCCTCTATGAACTGATGTACTTGGGAGAAAAAAAAGACACCCCAGCACACAGAGGTGGCCACTGACCCCATGAGCCTCCTCTGGGGAAGAGAGCAAAGGCACAACTGTGTGCGAGAGGCGCTCATCAGTGACGATTTGATAGTCAAATATCGGCATATGGGCTGATATGGGTATAACCAGAGCTGCAAGCAAGCTGTGACCCTACCTGAAGGCATCTTGGGCAGGTGCATCAGTGTCCCTGAGCTCTGTGCCAGGGACGCTAAAGCTACTGAACACGTCGTGCACAGGGCAACCCGCAGCCCAGTTGCTGAGGTCTCCTTTCTAAACTCGCAAAACATTTGCACCCTTTTTATTCCTCTTCCTCTTTTGACTTCCTTAATGAATAAACATACTTACGAAGGAGGGAAAAAACCCAAAACATTTGCACAGCTCAGTCATACTCTGCGCAGCCCCGGTTTGCTGGGAGCAGCTCGGAAGTGCTAATAAGACATGGGATTTTTTGCAGCGCAGTGGGGACACGAGCTGCCATGGGGCGGATGGCACGGCAGCACCACGCACGCTGCCGACGAGGCCAGTTTCTGCCAGCGGCTTGGGGCTGGCTCTGTTTTCAGGAGGGCGTGCTAATGCCAGATACTCATTGCACAGGGCTGTCGGGACATACAGCTTCTCTGCAGGATCCTGTACGCTTTGGGAGCGAATGAACACAGCAAGCTGGCATTCAGGCTCCTCAACCCTAGATTCCCCCAAATGTTCTAGAGAAAAAAACCCCACATCCCCATCAGGCTGTTGGCTTGTCTGCTTTTGAATTCAGGAATTTCTGTGTCTGATGAAGAGGATACAGGGGCTGCTCCTCACCCACGTGCCAGCCCAACACCACAAAGGCAGTCGGGCGCTGAGTTGCCGCCACCCGCTCTGCTCACGAATGCAGCTCACCACCATGGAAACCTCCTCGTT
Source organism: Rhinoptilus africanus (assembly GCA_013400135.1). Classification (NCBI taxonomy): domain Eukaryota; kingdom Metazoa; phylum Chordata; class Aves; order Charadriiformes; family Glareolidae; genus Rhinoptilus; species Rhinoptilus africanus. The sequence continues at coordinate 81,577 of VXBO01007957.1, forward strand.
CCTGCCAAGAGAGGTTTCATTTTCGTGAGCCATGCACTGGCTTTTCCTCCCTATCATTTCACCAAAGCCCAGCCCAAAGACTGACCAGTCACTGGGCAGAGCTTTAGGGGCTCAAAGGTGATCAGGAGCTGGTTTTAAGGCAGATCCATGCGATGCAACTTGCGTGGTGGAGTCAAGCGGCAGTTTCCGCTGTGATTTCTGAGCACACCGGCGGCAGAGCTGGAGCAGAGACACCGAGCGACCCTTCAGGAAGCAACCCAAGAAACCAGCTCCAGCCAGCCAGGTTTCTAAAAACGGTTATAGCATTAGACAGCAATAGGATGTTCTCCATTCCTCCACACAGACGGATTTCTGAGCTTTGGATATAAATACAACATTGTTGTAGTCAAGATATTGGGCTTTTCTCCTTCGGGTCACAAGTTCAGAGCTGCAGCAAGTCATGCTGCCCAAAAAGCAATGGCTCCTTTACGGCTGTCATCGATGCTTGGATTCCCCAACACCTTTCTGGTTGGGCTCAGGGTTAATGCAACAGCCCTGGCCCTTCTTTGAGAGCCGGTGGTCTGCACTGCGAGATCTGTTATCAGTTATCAGGACAGCCTATTACATACCTCTGTGGCACCCCAACCCAGTCCTGCTCTGTTTGAGTGCCAAACAAACCCACGGCAGAGATGATAGTGCAGAATAAGGCTTTTAATGAAAGCAATAGCTAAACTTGGGGCAGAAAATTAAGCCACAGCAGCAGAAACCAAAGGAAAAAGGGTATTCACTTCTGTCACTGGCATTGCACCACTTCAGTGAGTTCATGGAACAGCTCTACCTCCAGGCTTGACGATGAGGCTCTGATTTTAGATTCACTGTCAAAACAAAGTTTGCAAATAAATCCTCTCAGTTTTATATAGAACAAGGAACTATCAACTTTTTTTTCCCCTTCTATTTAGTTATAAATGGCTTGAAACAACACACACCTACATATAATAGGGGTTGCCCTAGCACTAACTACAAAAAGGCAAGGACTGACTCTTTGCACGCTGGAAAAACAGGCTTTTATTTCTTGTGGATCACTCAGAACTTCGCACCAAAGAATAATGTTGGCTCTGTTGCAGGTTTTAGGTGGATAAAATTCAGAGTTTTGACACCCTCTCACACACACCAAACACCACCGAAGTCCATGGTGAGTCAGCGGACCTAAGGATCAGGAGAATTCTAGCACAAAATCCTTAACGTGTTTCAAAGCATTAAGCATCTCGTTAAGGTGCTATTACATTACAAAAGGGCCGTACGGCAAACTTGGGGAGACACAGCCCTGGAGGAGTCACCTCCTGGTCTGTACCACCCAAATTCCCCCTAACAGTCAAAGACCTGATTTTCTTTCTGCAAGTTTTTGATGTTTCTGTTGGAGGGATACAGTGGATGGCAGGACAAAACCTGTGGGACTCATCAGGCCCATAGTAGGATCTCTGCGACATCACACGAGGAGTCCCACCATGGGAATTTTGTAACATACTTTGGACATACTGAAGATGGGAAGTGGAGCCAAAAGTCATGGATGAGACCTCCTCATGGATGGAAAATCTTTGACCGAGCCGTGGTGCCAGATGTTGCATGCAGCTGTAAGGCTTTGCTTTAATCCATCATGGTGATCTCCTGCAGTCTTCAGATGGCAAAACGCAAGAGGGCTTGGTTTTCTTCAGGGGTTTCTGCTTTGTTTCATTAGTGGAGACCCTGCTCCAGCAGTAAAATAAGCCATTTGGTTCTCTGGAAGTCCTCTCTGACCATGTTTTTTTTTTTGTTGTTTAAAAATACAAAATGCTGCTTTAAATGGTTGGGTTTGGTTTTTCATTCAAACCCACACATTTTCAGCTAAATTTACTCAGGTCCTTCACCCGAGCGAAAGCAAGCCTCCAACCAGACTGTCTCTGCACACAGATTATCGCATTCCTACTTTACATGATTTGTTCGATACAATTCATTACTTAAGCGTTAAAAGAAAAAATTAGCAGTGAAGGTGCCCAGTACTTAGACCCCCATCAATGCCCTCGGCATAAGCACCGCAAACTCTGAAACCCTGGTGCAGGCAAATTTGAAAGTCTGTAAGTTTAAAGTAGGATGACCGGCAGCAGCTACCCCAAGTGCTAGACCAGGTACAGCTTTAGGCAGCCAGTGCAGCTCTCAGCATCACACCCACTGGGCTGGGATGCCCTCTGGCAAACTAGGTGCCTTGGTTAGAAGCCTAGGAACTCCTACCCAACTCAGAGGCTCCCGCCCCATCTACTGGACAAACCTGTGGAGGGAGGGCATGTGGGAAGCACGAGGGTGACAGATTAAGCAGCTGATGAGCATGGAAGAAGTTTCTCTGGCAGGGCTAAATGTGGTTTTTTCCCCCCCTAGATCATGCCTCATGCTGCATTAGGCGCTAAGGAAGTGAAACACGTTTCTGCAGATCATATGATGGTCAGGCACTCAGTGCTTGAGACAATCTTCCAGGCTTGGCAGTAGGAGGCACTGGAGCAAGAGCGGAAGCTTGGCTTTGCCTCTAAGCACAAGTGTAGCCCAGGTGTAGTCTCACCACCACGTCCCATGGAGACCCTTGAGCAGTGAAACTTATCCCAGATGCCGCAGGGCCCAGAACAGAGCCAGAAGACTTTGTGTGTTGATAGGTCCAGCCTACCAGAAGCATCAGCTGCAACAGGCATTAACAAGACAGGCTACAATGAGACATCTACATCTAACTCTCAAGATACGTAGCTGCTCTTTCCCAAACCCCAGACTTTTGACAAGCCTAAGGAGAAACAAAGAAATCCATCTACCACCTCTTAGGGAAGGTACATGCGCCAGGTAAGAAAGTCTCCTGGGAAAAAGGAGATTAATTTTCTTTTTCTATTTCTACTACTAGCCTGCAGCATGAACAAACCCAAGTTGGTTTACCCTAATCTATCCCTGTTTTCCTTACCACCCTAAATCTTGCCTAGTCAAATGAAGGTTTTCCTGCAGAAACTTTCACTGATGGCAAAACAGCAATCTGCGAGCGAGCGTACACCCAGGGTTTGCCTCTGCATACATGTAAATCAACAGCAAAACTTCCAGCGTTTCAGAGTGCAGGTTTTGCAGCAGCTCCAGCTGGGACTACTTGCACCTGCATTCCCACAATACCACAACAAAACAAAATTGAGAAAACCCCTTCTCTGTCTCCGATACCTGAAGCATTAGCAGACTATTTATTTTATTTTGCTTCTCATAAATGAGATAATGATTTTCAGGGTCTTTTCCCTGATCTGAACAGCTGTTTCTCCGATGTTGTTGAAATATGCAACAAACTGGAAGTTCTCTCTACATACACTGTTTATTCTGGTGGAATTTAATTAGGAAACTGCCATATTTTCAAGCAGGTGAGTGCCAGCAAAAACTGAGAACAAGAAAACATAATTCAAGTGCCAAGATGTTACAGATATCACACAGCCAACCTTAAAGATGCAAAGGAACTTCTGAGCTGAATAAAGGTAAAAACTGCTCAGAGGGAGACCCTTACTTCCACACAGGATGAGGAAGGCAGGTGGTGAGGAAAAGACATCCTTGAGCTTTGCAGAAATATTCTACATTATCCCAAGCGACACATGGCAGCTGCAAAAGCTTTGTAGAGGAATAAGAAGGCGATGCACACACACGTTCAAAGCTGCTCTTTTCCTCTGAGGCTGTATGATTTAAACAGGAGAGCGATGGTGGCTCAGAAACCCTGCACGCTCCTGAAGAGTTAAAATGCAGTTACGGAGATGAGCGCGATTAAAATTCTGGTAGAGTATATTTAAATTGCAGGGAAAGCTGAGCTTGTCCAACTGGATAGTCAGACCACAAGTTCCCCCAAATAGGGCTTTGATTTTCCAACACAGCACCCGAAAATCTTCTTCTGCTTTTATAGAACACACGTGGAATCACGCTCCCTATTGCACAACAGGGCTTGAGGAATTATTCCAGGTATACAGGTATAAACCAGAGGTCATCGCTTTGGAAGGACTGAGAATTTCATCGGCAATAGTGAAGATGACAAGCCTGGTTCATGGTGGCAACGTTGCCTTGAGAGCTACCCGCAGCAGTAACATCTACTGAAGCAAGGTCGCTGGTGGTTTCACTCAAGCACAGGACTTGATAAAGAAATGTGAGCAAATACCTGAGAAAAACGTTGAAAGCAAGCAGCTTTTGTGATCTGTACAACGAAACCTGGGACTTGTTTACTGGAATCATGTTGTTCGCCTTTTCCAGGCACTATTTTTGGGCTGCAAAGTCAGCCTTATTTCAGGAGCGAACTTAGAGATGGGAAGTTGTCCACACGTTTTGTGTCCAGGCAGCCCGGGCGTGCACCGCTGCTCTTAAGTCCACTGCTTTTGCCAGCCTTATTTCAAAATACGCTGCCAGGGTGAAAGAAAACCTGAATGCATTTTGCTTAGCCTGCGACAGGCAGGTCAGCGCTAGGAGGGGAGATCTCCCCCCAGCGAAAGGCATCCTCTGCGCAGACACCACCGTCTGCTTTGGCTACGCAACCAGATTAATGTCTAAATACACCACACACGGGAGCTCCCAGTTATTACTTCTGGAGGGAACTACACACCCCTGCGTCCCATCGCCACTAAGCATGGCTGCCGTTTAAAGCTGTTTTTGTCAGACCAGCGTGCACGGGATTCAGGAGCTCCCAGATTTGGATTATTTTCACAATGAAAACCGTCCTGCCCTCTGGTATCTCTGAGTGAACTATCCCTACTACGCCTACTGCCACACCTCAGAGGAGCGAAAATGGTTGTGCAAAACTGATTGCACATGGGTATGTCTGTACATCAACAAACCAAGCTGCGCAGCCATCACTCCCCAGCTGACACGGGAGCAATTCTGCAGCTTTATCCCACGCGTTTGTTTTAAAAGCATCGTTGATTGACAGTACCCAGCTCAATGGGCTCTCAGGAAGGCAAGGACAAGAACGGGCTGAGAACAAGGCTGCCACTTCACTCCCGAAAGCAGCACACACCAACCATGAGCAGCTTTTGTTTTACATCTCACAAAAACCCCCACCATCACTCGCTCTGGGACTGACAGCTGCCTGTTCAAGAGGCAGGGCTGAAAACCAAACTGCATCTTAGCTAAAAAGCAGGGTTTCAATCCTGTAAAGAGGCTATTTAAAAAAAAAAAAAAAAGGTAAGAACATTTCAACCCAAAGCAAATCCCAGAAGCAAAAGCCTCCTCTGGATGCTGTTGGAGGTGAAAGGACTATTAAGCATCTAAAAACCCAGTAAGTGGCATTGAGGGACAACGCTGTACAGCTGTGGGCTGGGAAGATCTCAGACGTACCCCGACACCCCCTGCTCAGGGCACGTCCTCGCTCCCCCACCGGATTCCAAAGCCTCGGCAGCGCTTTGGGAGAGGAAAGGCAGTGGCCCCGACGGTGGAGCCTTGCCGAGCTGGGCTGCGCAGTAACCAGTAGCAACTGTGCCTAATCCAGCCCGGAGACAAAACTGCCGGGGCTCATTCATACCCACGTCACGTGCTGAGCAGAGTCTGTGCAGGGCCACCACTGCTGCTTTTTTTTTTTTTCCAGCTTAACCTTAGTTTTAGAACAGTTGGGTTTTTTTAAATATTTAAATCAGTTTTTACAAAAATGCAATTTTAATAGATGAGGTTGGGGTCAGCTTCAGTCTAAAGTATGCACAAAAGTTTTTTCCTGTGCATATTCATGGTACAAAATAGATTTATTTCAATTCTTTGTTTCCATAGTATTGGAGAAATTATCAAGAAAGAAGCTGCTCTAGTGCTGACATTTTTGACTTGTTTGGAAAGAATTACAAGAAAGAACAGAAAAATCACGTTGAAGAGAAAAGGATGAAATCAGCAGTTGCTCTGCCCCATATTGAGGTGACAGCACTGAAAAGCTGCCTAATTCCCAAAATGATGTTGGTATCACATCACCCATTAGGTGCACTGCAATCAACAACCGTCAAGACTGGAAGGAAAAAAATCTTAGGAATACCTAAGAGAGAAGTCACCAGACACATGGGCTAATGACCTGGGGCCAAATTTCACTGACTTGCTGATCCAGATTTTGGTAGCTCCTTCAACAAAATTTTACCTTTACTTTTAATTCTAATTTAGACGATTCTAAGTTGAGAAAGCCAAAGATCACAGGAAGAAAGAAAAGCTTTTCCCCCCCTCTTCTGAGCTATGAACACTATGGAGGTGTTCCCACAGACCACAGACCCAGGTGCACATGGGAAGACAAGGAAAAATTTAAGGTATGTGGCAGCCCCACAAATACAGATTTATTTGTCCCTTTTTCTCTCTGGGCACGCTCAGCTACCAGCAACAGATGAAAAAAGGGACTTAACAGCTTTCCGGCATCTCCAAGGAGGTCAGGCAGGAGAGAGAGCCTGGCTTTTCACAGGACAGCACGGTAGGAGGACAGAAGACAATGGGCAGAAGATGAAATAAGAGATGTTCAAAATGTAGGGAAAGGCTTTTCCACCATGAGGTCAACCAAGCAGAGCAACAGGTTGCCTGGAGAGGTTGCCCAATCTCCATCCTTGGAGGTTTTCAAGACCGAGCTGGATAAAGCCCAGAGCAGCCTGGTCCAGCCTCACAGCTGACCCTGCCTGGAGCAGGAGGTGGGACTGGAGACCTCCCGAGGCCTCATCTAACCCCCTGAATCACCCTATGAGCCTATTTTCCCAGGTATCCCATCAGCAGTTGAAGCTCGTGCAGCAAAGTCAGCCTGACGTGCTACAAACACACAAAAGTCTGGAGGATGGAATTATTTTATTCTGTGTAAGAAGAGAGCAGAGGTCCAAATACTTCATTTAGGAGACATCCCAGCACCATGATGTTGAAAACCTTCCAGATAACAACCTGAAGTCCCCCCTTGCGATGTCACCCCTTTCCTGAGATGTCCCTCCACACTCCAACACTTCTCCCACAGCGCTCTGCATGCAAACAGCCTCCCGCCTCCCCGGCCAGCCCGGGGAGATGTTATTCTTCTTGCAAAAAAAAGAAGAAAAAAACCCAACCCTCGATTATTTATGCTGCTTTTTGAACAACACCAGCTATTGTCAGGGAGTATTTTACAGCTCTGAATGTCACATTGAGAGTCTGGTCATGCCAGTAGGAAAGCCTGCCGCTGCCACGTCCCAGCATAAAACGCTTTATTCAAGGCGCCTGGAGTCCAGAGCCGGGCAAAACCTAAAAGGAAGCCGGTGGGTGTGACAGCCACATTTTGTACAATGATACGAAAGGAAGTAGGCAAGGGTGCTGGATTTGTTTTTGTGGGGGGTGTAAGGTAGAAAAAACTACAAGGAGCATCAAGCAGAGCCAGGTGAGGCTAAGTGACCAAAAGCTTTGGCTCAAACTCACTCTGGAAGAATTCCATGGACAAGTGTGAGGGCGAGCAGAGCTGGAGACCTTCCCAGCAGGACCCAGGGTGAAAGCAAGGAGGGAGGTTTTGCTGTCGAGAAAACCAGGCTGGCTCAGCGGACGAGGAACCCGTTTCCTGCCTGATTGTGACTGCGTGAAGGGAAACAGGGCTCTGGAGGCAACCGTGCAAACAAAGCACAGCTACCTTCAGCTCCCACCAGGCAGGAGCAAGAGCTTGGGAGCGCCGAAAACCACTGAGCCTCAAGAAGGTTAAAAAAAAAAATAAAAGTTAAACAAAGCAACAGGCCCTTTTCCATGGTGTGTTACGTTACAAAGCAAAACTGGCCGGGTTGCAATCTTCCTCTGCCGCACCCCGAACGCCAGGTTTCAGGTTTCAGCCGACGTACCTGCAAGAATTTTCTCTGAAGTGCGTTATTTCTCCTGTCTCCGGTAACACCTAGTTCTTACAGCCAGCCTTTCATCTGCAAATCTTCCAAATGTCCTGCAAAGAAAGCAAGTGTCATTTCCTTCACCCTCCCACACCCCTGTGCGCCGACAAGGAAGTTATAACCCTAATGAAATAATAAATATCGCACAGTGAAAAGGGAACACAGTTGGCAATAGGAAAGCCCGTGTCCCCGTGTTACTCTAACCTACAGAATCCATCCTTCCAGCCTCCGAGTCAGGAAACAGCTTTTCATCACTGGGTATCAAAGCTCCTCCCAATTTTGGCATCTCCACCTCTTCTGCTTGCAGAACTAGTTTAAGCACTGAGGGTGTGGGGTTTTTCTTAACCAATTAATGGATATTTGCACTGTATCCAGCATCAGCACTTACAGCTTTTCCAGCCGCTGTTGTGCATCTCATGGATCTGTTTACCATCAGCAAACATCCGAGCAGTAATCCTGGATTTATTGCTTTGTCTTCCTGATAACTCCCCCACGGCTGCTCCCTCAAAGCCCAGAAATCCAGTTTACCACTCTTCACAAGGGAACCTCCAGGCATTTTGCAAGCTGTATCATTTCATCTCCCCCACAATCTCAATTCACCGGGAAAATATTTGGTGAAACCTAGTGGAAGCTTTCTTGATATAGGTGCGTAGACTCTACCACTGCTTCTGCCCACACAATTTTCTCTAACATCTAAAAAAAGCCAAAACAACTCTCTGCTGCTCGGTGCTGCTGTTCCTGTTATCTTTGAGGTCCCCGTGGATTTTTCCAGTGACAAAAATCACACTGCTGCACAAATCCCGTGATTTATGCCAAACTTGACTCCTTTTCCACCCATTTAACGAGCAATGGGTTCTCTTTTCCTTTAGCTACAGCCTAATGACTAACTGCACAACGACTGGAAACTCCGTGCTGCCAAAAGACCCGTGCATTGCAGTCCTGAAGCAGCCCTTTGCTAAACGCTGCACAAAAGCTTTCAGACTTCAGAGCCTGAGAACATCTAAGGGCATTGGGGTACAGCCAGCTTCGAGATACAGTATTACCACCTAGAACAAAGAGAGCTACATGCAAGCACCATCTTCAGAACTTTCTTTTTTTTTTAAGATACTGCCTTTCATTCTCAATTTCCAACAGCAGTAGCAGGGAGAGGGACTTTCACCCTGCACCCCACAGCTCTCACCTACTGCACTCTGCACATCTCCTTTCATGTAGTCGCTTTATTCCTCCTTTACAGCAGCGTGGTGGAAGGCAGCCTGGGCCGAGTCCAGTAATTCAGGTCACCTCCCAAAGCCAAGAATCGTAGGGTTGTGCCTTGATGTCGAAAACGGCATTTTGGGAGAAGTGATTAGTCTACCCACCCAAAAAATCATATTATTTGCATGGAGCCCCGTGCTGTCTGAGAGCCTGAGTGCTGCTGCACTCACCCCGACAAAAGAGCGCGGGCAAGAAGCAACCCTGAAGGCCACATCGAAGCCATGGGGCAGAGGGTCTGTCCTCGTTTGATGGTCTGCAGAGCCCGGCATAGGCTGCCTCTGAGTGCTTCCATCAAACCCACATCCCAGGGAGGAAAAAGGGGGGAAAACCTGCTTTCCTCTACTTTCCCCTAAGCGTAGCTCTGAGCAGAAATGGAGAGGTGTTCCCGGCAGGAGGGAAGATGGGGCCGAGGGCACACAGGAATGGCTGGGACACCTGAAAGGAAGCATGGCCAGCAGATCAAGGGAGGTGATTCTGCCCCTGTACTCAGCACTCGTGAGACGCCACCTGGAGTACTGTGTTCAACTCTGGGGTCCCCAACATAAGGAGGACATGTATCTGTTGGAGCAAGTCCAGAGGAGGGCCACAAAGAGGATCAGAGGGCTGGAGCGCATCTCCTGTGAGGACAGGCTGAGAGAGTTGGGGTTGTTCATCCTGGAGAAGAGAAGGCTCTGGGGAGACCTTACTGCAGCCTGTCAATATTTAAATGGGGCTCACAGAAAAGATGGAGAAAGACATTTTACCAGGGCCTGTAGGGATGGGACAAGAGGTAATGCTTTTTAAGTGAAAAAGGATAGGTTTAGATTAGATAAAAGGAACAAATGTTTTACAGTGAGGGTGGTGAGACACTGGAACAGGTTGCCCAAAGAAGCTGTGAGTGCCCCATCCCTGGAAATGCTCAAGGTCAGGTTGGACGGGGCTTTAAACAACCTGGTCTAGTTGAAGATGACCCTGCCCAGGGCAGGGGGGTTAGACTGGACTAAATCTTTGAAGGTCTGTTCTGACCCAAACCATGAGATCATTCCCACGCCCAGCACACACGGAACAGCAGCAGCAGCCCTGGCTGCAGCCCCAAGACCACCCTGACCTCCGGTGCTGATAATCCCTTAACTAACGGGCCTTTTGATACGTTTGACCCTGCACACGAGTTGTCCTTTCCCCAGTGAAAGGTGGCCAGAACAAACCAGTATCACTTAACAGGGAAGAGCTCCCAACTTCCTTCCAAGCAGTCAGGCTGGGGAAATAAAACAGATTTAAAGCAGATGACGGAGTTTTCAAAAGATGATCCATTCCTTGTGAAATCTTAATGGTTTTGTATTTTTAAGCCGTGCAGTATTCAGCCTTCCCCTGTATAACTCTGGATGACAAAAACAAAACACAAGGAAGCCTGTGCCTCTTCGGGGGCACTGTGCAATACTTCTCCTAATAAAAATATTATTATCAAGCTAATGAAACACTGATCAAGAGATAACTTCATTTTCTCCCACTCAATCCTTCCCCATTGCCACTGGGGTTCATCTTGGCATATGTTATTTTCACGCAGGCAGAAGGTAATTATAGGGAAGCAATCATGGGGCTACATTTTTTTAATTTAGCAAAATATTCATGAAAAATCTAATTTTTTTCACTTTTTTTCTTGTTCAGTTGCTACATGCACTGAACATGACTCCACCACGCTGTGGTTGAGACACCTTCTCCACAACAGTCTGAAATCCAGACCTCAGACACTCCAGAGATCAGCACTGCTGGAAAGCTGAGGTCAGGAACTGCAATTTTCAGAACAGAATTCTACGAGAACAAAGCTTTTTGTGTAAACAAAACCTGCATCTTCTTTGGACATTGAATAACCTATCATACACACTTCATGCACTTAAGGGCACCATCCAGGTAATACACAGCTTTCTACTTTTGTAAGAGATTTACGGACTAGAGACCAACACAAAAGACCACTTGTTAAATTTGTTGAAAATATTTTATCACTAATGACTGACTTCGGACTGCAAGTTTCTCTCCACTCTGAAAAGGAAAATTTAATCTATAAGATTCAGTAAAGCAAAACAGAAAAACTGTAATACATGCAAGAAGATTTCAGTGTAAGCATTTAAAAGTTGTGTTAAATGACAAACAAGCAGGCTTGCCGCTGAATCGAGGTATATGCATGTGGTGACCATCATCATCAGACCATGATATGTGCCCATCACGGGGACTCTTTTTTGAAAGAGAAACTCAACTCCTGTAGGTAGTTTAAATTTAAGACAGAAGGGTTTCTAGAGTAAAAAAAAAAAGCTACAATTTTAAAATAGTCAATGTGCAAAATTGAGTTGGGTGAAGGTTACATTCACCAGTCTCAATGAAGCCATAAAACCTTCATTCTTATCTTTCCTTGGGATTGTACCACTGCTGCCCATCACCTGTCCTGTTTAGAAGCTATTTCAACCAGCTCTCTCCACAAGCCTCACAAAAGGATTTAATTGCAACAAAGGCCAAGGCAAAGAGAAAGAATGACTTAAAAATCCAAATAAAACTCTTCTTTTTTTTGCTTTTTTTTTTTTGACCATGTAATTGCAAATAACAAACATATCTGTGGTTTACAGAGGAGGCAATAAATTAAAACTACAGTCACAAATCAGACCAAAAAAAGATACTTAAGTCATTCAATTCACCACCAGGATGGCTGCGGTCCCATGGGATGCTTCTCAGTTTTGTGAAAGACTTGGAGTCCTGAACTGAGGAAGTACAACACGAAGAGCACTCTCAGAAGTTTTTTGGTTCTTTTTTTTCTTATAAAATTAAGCCAGACCTCTGGTGCTTCCTGAGTACAGCCTCTTCAGTCTGGTTGCAGCAAAAGCAAATGGTCTCTAGCAAATAAGCTTTTTATTTGTAAACTGAGCACATCATAAAATAAAAAAAAGCGTGATCCTTGATAAAATGGTTGCCTGTGTTTCTTCTCCAACTGCCCAAAGATGGCTGTGACATTTCAGTTATAGAAAAAGAAATTGGCACTTAACATCCTTTTAACTTTAAATTGTTGCAAAAAGACGCATTTCAACCCATTAGGAAGCTGAGGACCCCAGCAACCTAACTTAAGGCTACAGTCGAATGGTCCCATGAGATCCAGCAGCAGCAACAGGACTTGATCCATTAGATAGAAGTAATTCTCCTCATCTTCTGCTATTCTCATCAGACACTGCAGAATTAAAGAAAAAAAGCCAATCTCCTATATTTGTTTTTCATTTTTCATTGAGCTGTACCCCTCAGCCAATCAATAGTCAGAACGCACAGGGTACCTATTTCCCTAACATTAGTGAGCAAAAGTACTTTAGGTCACTAAAGTACTTTTGTTTAGTGGTCACTAAACAAAACAAGTTAAGGGGGTTTGGGTGTTGTGGGTTTTTTTAAAATTTTTGTTATTTTTTGATATTTTGAGTTTGATATTTTGTATAAAACCTGTAGCCAGACACGTCCCAACTCATGCAAGTTAGTGAGGAAGAAAAAAGCCCTATAATCACATACCCCTGGATTCTGCACTAATTTCCACTGCATTTCCAGAATACATTTCCAAAAAGAGAAATTTAGGGTGAATTAAAGTCATTATGTCAGAGGTGAGTTTCTCTGAACTAGTAAATCCTAAATGGTTTCTCTGCCTTAACTGAAGTTCATCTGGGTGGAAGTCCATCCAGACAGACATCCTCCAAGTGCAGGTTTTGGTTTCAGTGCAAGTCCATCCATTAAGACTTTCAGGACTTTCCAACATGCAGTAAGCAGGAGAAAAGACCAAAGCTTAAGTGAATGAGATTTTGAGTGGGTAAATCCAAGACTTGAGTGATCTCGTTTGATTTAGGCTGTGCTGTAGCTATCTCCCTTCGCCACAGATGTGACAATGGTACAATAGCATGAATAATTTTTGTTACTCGCTCCCTACTGAACGACAGCATTCAGAGTCTAAATTAAGAACATGAAAACGATTAACATTACCATTAACCTCAGCCCCACCCTAATTGCACTGCATAAAAGCATACGTAACAATTACAAAGATAACATTGTGTGTCATAAATATCACACACAGGAATACAGCAGTCACAGCATTTGTTTCCTGACCCGGGAAAGCTGCTATAATTGTAGTGTATTGTGCTCATGGAGGATTTAGATTTGGAAGTTGGTTGCCGACAGCCCTTGTTTGCTATAATTTCCCATCAGGCTCTTAAAACTCGTTGGGTTCCCAATCAACACTGTATCAACGCGCTGCTCCGAGTTCTGCACCATGCAGTTCAGCAGGAATTTCACGTTCTTGGTGGAAACAAATCAAGATCATCCCAGGGATACAAATGCTAGATGTGGAGATCTCAAGCAATTAGAGTAGAATTTGCACGTTTGGGATTTCTGATGCACATTTCACAGCTAAGGGCATCTAAACTAAAACCATCTTCGCTCTTGGAGGTCCTTCAACCAAGTCAAGAGGACAGATGTTTAGGAGATCATTTCAATTTTAACTAATTCTGCTATTACATCAGACATAATTCAGAGGTTTGCCATTTCGAACCTGGACAGCCTCCAGGGGCTGGTGTGAAATTACTCAAATTCACAGAAACCACCACACCCTCTTGGACAGTCACTCCTTCCACAGCATTTTCTGCTCCTGGTGGAAGCCATCCTTGCAAGCAAAATTCTCACAAGTGTTTCCAGGTAACATCAAAACCAGCTTTTAGCTCTAAATGCTTTTCTGCCAAGTGTAGAGAAGGTTAAAAGTGATACTTTCACACTCACATTGATATTTTCCAATTGAAATTAACAGATGACAGTGACCCAAATAGACAGTGCTGGAGAAGGGGTTCTCCAAAATGAAAATACCAACATTTTTGATGCCCCCAAGAGATACCATAAGCTGTTATCATCTCACTTTTATTCCCATGGTAACCTGCCATCTTAGATCTCTTCTTGGTTCCACCTTCACTTTCTCCCCAGGAAGAACAATCAGTTCTCCATCAATCCCTCCTCCTTCCTTACTTAAGGTCTTTTATAAATATATAGAGGATTTAATTTTCTGAGTTATTTCCCCGAAAGTCATCAAGTTGGGCTTTTTCTCCTTCCACTGACAGTTGTGCTCTAGCTGCAATGGCGGTCGTTGGCCGAGGACCCTGCAAAGCTCAGCCCAAGAGGAAGACCAGCTTCCCAGCAAGGTTTAAGGGTAAAGCTAAACACCAGCCATTCTCTAACAGCTCAGCACTTAACATTAAATACCTCCCTCATTAGTATGCTGAGCTGCATTAGTTCTGCAGCTTACAGTGCTGAAACATTAAAGCGGGACTGAATCTTCAATTTCACAGTTTGCAACGTGATGCATTAGATGCTCGCGGGTCTCCAGGCATAGGGCACTGATGGCATTTACACAGCGTCTCAGATTTGTGAGGTGCTGCCGGTAAATCTGCTAATGCCTGCAAAAGAAGCAGCGTGTGCCTCCAAGTGAACCGAGATGAAGTCATCCGTGTGTACAACAGGGGTTAATGCGGCAGAGGGGCAGGACGACGGCCCAGTATCACACACGTAAGACTTCGGTAATACCATGACCTCAACTGGGGAGTTGGCATCATCCTACAAATCAAATATAGATTACCTAGTGGCAAGTAAGAAGCAAAATTACACTGCGGACTCACCATCAAGCCTGGGAAGTCTCACGATCTCTCGACTCAGTCTCACTGCTACTCAGTTTTCACAGAGCTTGCAAGATTTGAAGACTCTGAAGTTTCTCAAACGTGCCTGAAATTGCCCAAGGGTTCAAAAGGCTATTTGGGATAGAGGGGTTGATAAACGCAGCCTGTGTCCTCTTACCGCTCTCCTATCTTTAGGACACTAAGCTTAAGAACATAACACTTTACTCATCGCTATATGGAAATGATGAATTATATTGTCATCACCATAACTGTATCTGTAGCTATCAAATATGAGCATTTTAGCTAATTTTTGTACTAAGAACTCTTTGTCCTTACTGAAAACAATGTTCCCCAAGGAACACTAGCAGTACATCAGCACTGACGGTCAGATCAGAGTAAGACCAACGAAGGGCTTGGGAATACTTCCTTGTATCCGAAGTTCAAGCAAAGATGTGTCGGGGATAGCAAATGGCTCCTAGATAACCAAACGAGGACTTGCACTAGAACTCTTCAGTGCATATTTAGCATTATGGCTTTAGAGGCATTGTGCAGATTAATAAAACAGAATAATGATCTCACAGTGAAATGCTGAGCTGGGATTAAAGAGATTAATGTTCGGGCCCCAGCTCTAGAAGTTCTCACCCTTGGGGAAGTCATATCAACTCCTGCATCTCACGTCTCCTTCCCACAAAACCTCCTTTGAATTACTGATTGCAGAACCCAAGTAAAGATGCCAGAGGGAAAGACCATTCCAAAGACTTTCTCTTTTTTTTTTTTTTTATTAATACCCGCTATGAGGCACTGTCTTGTTTTATTCATGATTCTTTGAA
Organism: Rhinoptilus africanus; assembly: GCA_013400135.1. Classification (NCBI taxonomy): domain Eukaryota; kingdom Metazoa; phylum Chordata; class Aves; order Charadriiformes; family Glareolidae; genus Rhinoptilus; species Rhinoptilus africanus. The sequence continues at coordinate 97,138 of VXBO01007957.1, forward strand.
GAAAGATCTTCCATCTTAAGGGAATAAAAACAAGTATGTGTTATCTTTTGAACAGAATCATGTGCTTCTACTGGTGAAGTCTGATTCTGAACAAATACTCACATGAACATACAAAAAAATGTGCGGTGCAATTTCACACAGTAATGCATTTGATGGCACTTCACTATGTGTTTGTAGATCCAAAGGTTAGGTCAGACAAATTTCTGAAGTTGGTGGAGCCCTTCTTGGCTTAAGTTCACACAGGTGCAGAAGGGCATGGCAAGAAAAACTGTCACATACAGTTTTTTCACACATGTATTTTGTGATTTCCCATTCCTAGATCTCTAAAGATTTTGGTTCTTCTGGAGTTAAAGCAAGGCTCTTCCTTTCGTTTCTCTAGCTCACATTATAGAAAACAAGACCTTTAACCATCACGATGGATTTCTAATTCAGCTACTCCATACCACCTCACCTATAAACCCCTGAGTTTGGTGTTCAGTATCTGGCATTTGTAAGAGTTCAGTCACATCCCAACTCCTTTACAAAGGAAAGAGATACCCAAGACTTCTTGGAATGTGGCCTTTTTTTCCCATTAAGTTCAAAGTCAGGCTAGCAACTCCACTGTTGCCCAAAACACAAAATGCAGGCCAGTTTGTGGTGAGGATGAAAAGAAAGGGGAAAGTACATGGGTGGAGGAAGAACAACGAAGTTCAGTCACATGTCAAAGTGTTTTTTGTTGTTTTTTAATCTAAAGCCAAAACTTACATTGAATCCAAATTTGTGCTGTGCGTTTAAAGAGCAAGAGTAAGCTTCCTCCGCCACAAAAGGGTACATATAGCACACAGCCAAGTGACAAAACGAACAATTTGCAATGAGAAACTGTGTTTCCGTGATGGCATCTGTGTCATCCGTAACCCAAAAGCCATCGTCATCTGACACCGGCAGTAGGTGACAATGACAACTGAGGCACCAACAACCACAGCAACCAAACCTTCCTCCCCACACACAGCACTGGGAGGGCTCAGAAATTCCGCAAGATTTCAACCAACCTCCAACTGCCTTGAAAACATAATTAACTTCAATTGTCTTTTGATTTTATCTCTGTTTTCTCAGGTTCTAGGCTATTTGGGAAAGCGCTCCGTGTACATACATGTGGGCATGCACACCGGTGCGTGTACATACTCGTCTGGAGTTACCAACTTCCCAGTGGATCTGCTTTTCTCAGGGCCTCCTCGGAGAGCAAAATTTCAGGAGGAAGCCTAGCCTTTGGGAAATTCTCTTTCTTATACTGTACACTTGCCAATAAAAAGATTTCTGCTCGCACTGCACCTTGCTGATACGAATGAGCTCTAACCAAGGGAGCATTCAAGCTCAGCTTGGCTTTGCTAGGCTCAGCTCGCTGCTTCCCCCAATGTTTTCTGACAGACTGCTCTCACAGGGACTTCCAAGAAAAGATGCTTGCAGTAAGGAAGAGACTTTTCCTCCCTTCTCTACATAAATTTCAAAGTTTCCTGAAAAACAGGATGGGATTCAGAGAAAGCGATGGGGAATCTACAGAGAAAAAAGATGAAGGAAAGTCTGACCCAGGCTAAAGACTAATTGCCACTCCAGGCTACATCCACAGCTCTGTCCATTTTCTATTTATTTTTCTGAAGTTCCACCACAGCAGCGGGGGCAGCAGAAACCAGATCTTCACACATTGCTGTTGTCTGTGCACTCATACACCCCAAGACATGAGTATGTAACTCACCTTCCAAGGACAGCAGCAAGGGAGTTCCCCTTCCTCCCCCCATGTCTTCTTGTCCCTTGTGAGCCCCCAAATCTCTACATGACTGGGAACTGAGAGTATTTTGGGGGAATTTAAAGGCAAATAATCAATGACACTTCCACTGCAGCAGTGAAGTGGAATTCCTATTGAAGAATCAGTGCTGGATCTAGTCAGAAATTACATACCTATTCCCTCCTCTCCCCTTCTGTCCAAAATGAGATTTATCAGAAAAAAAACCAAACAGGTTTTAGTCAATCAAGGGTCTCGGTGAGTCACAGGCAGGCAGGTGACCTACCCTGCCATTCCCTCTTATGGGCCAAGAGGTAACGCGAGCAGGAAGACTACACGTCAGGGAGGACAGACACGTAAGAACATCAGCTTTAAGAAATATTAATGACCCTGCAGAGTAGGTTCAGCACTAGTTTGATTCAGAAAAATAGAACGGGTGTAGCCAGCGGATTGGAGGATTCCATCCAAAAAAATAGAGAGTTGTTTCACTCCCAAAAAACTTTCCTATGCAGTGGAAAATTCAGCTTGCTACAAAGTCAGATGGAAGTTTCTGAGCCAACCCAGGCAGGGGTTCACCTATACACCCAAACGAGAAAGGCCAAGAACAAACATCCAAACACGCAGCCCTGCCAAAACCTCAGTGGTTTTATCATCTAGAGTTCAAATCAAGACCTCCTGTCCTGCTGTTCGCACTGCATGCGGAAGAGTTTCCAAGAAATGTCTCTTGGCAATAATCCCAAAAACGCAGCTTCTGACCCGCTGCTGGGTCGGTGCTGGCGGCGGCTTCTCTGCCGATTTTGAAAGCTGAATTTCCTGCAAAGCCGCCCCCATGCCACATCCTTTACTGCTAGCGTAGCACTGAAACAGCACAGCATTTTCAAACAGTGCCTTCAACTCCTCTAACACAACTGTCCAGGCAAGCCTAAACCAAGCTTGGTGGCCCACGACTCAAGGAGATGAGCCCGCCCTTGTTCTCATTGCAAGTTTTGCACATCACTGGGGACACTTCCCCTCTACCCTTCCCATAAACGTGTTGGGAACATGAAAATAATTATGGTGGTAAAACTTGGGCTAACCCAACCGTGGCTTGGTGAAACCATCCTATCCAGTAGGGTAAGCTGGGACAGGCAGTGAAGCCCTGGAAGATCAGGCAGTGAAGCCCTGGAAGATCAGGCAGTGCAATCATCCCTGGCTAGGAGAGGCAGGATTCTCACTTACGCTCTTTGGGAGAGGCGGCAAACGTTTGCTAGTGGGTCTGTTTCTACCTCCCACCCTCCTTCCCTTCCTCCAGTAACAGAGTGTTTTCAGTTTCGCCAGTTTTGATTTGAGACCACTGCGACCTCTACTCAGAGGAGCCACCAGACCTGGAAGCACTACGAAGTCTGGGATCCCAAGGTTTCCAATTACACATGCAGAACCTTTTAGGATATAATCAAGGCTTCAGATCTAAACTTTGAAGTCTTCTTACCTGTGTTCTGCAAATGCCAACACCCTGGTCTGCCAGCATTATATCCCGTGCTAAGTCTGAGACAGACTAAATGTGCGACGCTGCTGAAACGGATGACAAAAAGAGGACAGTAACTTGTGACAAGTGAACGTGACCAGGGAAAACAAAGCCCAGAAATCTATTGATACATCCAAGCGGACAGCTTTGTATAGACTTCATGAAGTTTTCTCCCACATAATCCAAATCTGAATGCTTTGGACCTGTGACATGAATCACGAAGTGATGTATAATGGAACACCTTAAAAAGCAACACATAAAAGCATAAAAGGGTGCTCAAGCCCTTCCAGCTGACATCGGCTATTCCATAACCCCAGTTTTAGAGAGAAAAACCACTCAGCCCAAAATGACTTTCCAGTAGCCCACAAAAGCCATGAGGCTCGCAGTATGACGGACACCTCCGGCACCCCAGCATCCAGCTCTGCATCCTGCCTAGCAGCCCACACTACCCGAAATGGCAGAAGAAGTCCCACCGTGACCTTAGCTGGGTGTGGACCTTGCTGTCTTAGTCCAAAAAGATTCTGATGTGGAAGGAAAGTGCTGCTGGAGTATTTCACTCCAGCTGACAGAATTAAAGCTGAATATTAAACAGAGTTTAGGCTATTAACGTTTATGCTGTGCTGCACAGGCAAATTTCTTCTGAATCTCTGACTCTACTCTCATCGAACGTCATCATTTTCTGGGATCAGCTGTGGAGAAAGTTTGCACTAAAGATAAAGCCCTTCTTCTAGGACAACTGGACACTTCTGAGTAAATTAGCTATTGACCTCAATAGGAGTTTGCTCCAAATCAAAAGTGACCAAGAAGCCTAAAAAATACACTAGCAAAACGCAACATGAAGTTCAATTAAGTACATACACGTACATACACACTGACAGGTCTGCAACTCATGGCTAAGTATCACACAAACTCAAAAGGAAGCATTCAGTCATCCCTGAAAGTTATGATGGGCTTCAGTTTGGCATAGAAGTATTACACCAGGTTGGCAAGGGTTCAAAGAATTTTTATATGAAACCATAAATTGGCCATATTTGTGAAGCACGCAGTGTCAGCAGGACCCTACGTGCAAGCTTTAAGGATGTATCAAACCACATATACAAAATTTCATCTCCAGACAGGGTGAATTTGTGAAAGCCGCAGCAACAAGAAATGCTTTGAAAAAAGACCTCATTTATAAAAATCACCAGGTTTCACACGCACATCTCAATTTGCTACTCTAGCAATACTATCCTAGCATCAAATCCATTTTGGTTGGAATGAGTCCTTTGAAATAACGAACAAGAAATCTTACAGTAAGATTTTTTTTTTTTTTAAAGCATTCCTCAAAGCCTTCCTCAAGTCAGACCATGGGAGGAACTTCTACAAGAACAACTGCCCACAAATCCCCTGCTGGATGTCGTTTTTTAATTCAGTAACTTCCTAACGCTCCTTCTTATTCCATAACCTTCTTTCTTATTTCATGACCTTCCTTTCTTCAGAAAGGACCTCTGGGTTTTTTCTCTCCCCCTCCTTCCTCTCCCCATCACTCATGCCAGAATTATGCACCCACCTGTGCCAAGGTAATAGCAGAGGTCAGTGCGTTTCATCCTAATATTCAACTGTATGATCAAGAAAAAACCAACACCTTAAGAAAAGCCCTCTTCAAAAATAGTGCAAAAAGTGATACCTAAACTCCTCATGGCTTGCAACACAAACTAAAAGCTTCAAAAATGAAAGATTCTTTCAAGTAAACAACAAGAAAATACTGGATTCATGGAAGTTTGCGTCAAAACAAAGGCAATCCCCCAGTCTAAGAAGATGACGCTCATGAAGATCAAACAGAGGAAGGACAGAGTGCAGGTTTCACCATATAGATGTTGTAAAACTTAGAGATATGAATCGATGAGAAAACTGTAGACTCAGCACCTCCAAAGGTTGCTGTTCTCCTGTGCAGGCTACAGTAGTACTAGCTTCGTACCCAAAATATCTTAGTTATGCTTCTACTATACCTTAAAAGGGACGGTCACCAACTTTTCGCCTCCCCAACACGACAGTCAAAGCTCTTCCAATTAGTATCAAACCAGGACGATGATGGGTAGTACACAATCAATCCTTATTAAGGCTGAACGTTACTTTCGATGCGCCCTGTAAGAGAGAAACACCCAGTTAATGGCTTGTCCCAGCCACTAACGTAATCTCCATATCATGTAAGTTTATCAAAGTATTATCAGTACAGGTACTGTGCTCGTAGTTGCAGGTACACCAGCCTGCAGAAGGCACGGAGACAGTCGAGAAAACTGAAGCCACTGAAGCTCAGGCCACTGAGGGAGTAACCCAAGGCTACACGGTCTGCTAATATACCAGGAGCACCACAAACAAAAAAAGTTATTCTTAAACTGTTGGGTTTTTTGCAGAGAGGATGAGCAACATATATTACTTGACCTAAAGCTGGAAAGTTCTCCAGTTGTCAGATTTACATTCAAATCTAGACTGCTGCCTTAAAGAACCTTCTTTTCCCTTTTCTAGAGCAGGTGAAGTTTGTGGGCAGGAGCAGAGCGCTTGCTGGGCCAGCCAGCATCAACAGAAAAAGGGGACAAACCTTTCAATTGCACAAACCCTTCTGGAGGCCTGCCACGGGGGAAGGTGCCTTCAAAGCCACGCTCTGCTCATGAAAACGTCTCCAAGGTGGAATTAGGCATGTATCAGTTAGACCATCTGTGGGAGCGGATAGGTGGCTCTTCTGGAGTTGTGGGTATGTTAGTAAGGAGGAGAGGAAAACAATAACTATCTCATCAAGTTGGGGGAGAGATGAGCAAGTTATTGCCTTGGCAACCACCTCAATGGGACACAGTTATTTTCTCAATTATTCAGTTAAATAAACTCAATTTCTAAGTTGATTTCTGTAGGACTCCTCCCAGTTTTAGATTTCATTTTCAATCAAAACTCACCACACTTCCCGCATGCGGCACAACGCATAAACAGACAAGATGCATTTTTACAAGGTAGGGCAAGTCTCAGACAGCTAAAACCACTTGTGCTGGTAGAACATATCATACACAGTTACTGATTCTCTCACCTGAAGCAAGTAAAAAGCTGATGTTCTTTATTAAAATGTTTTATTAGAGCATTAAAGCCCTCTCACATAGTGAGTAAGCCACTGTGCACAACATCCAAACTGCCCCCCAGCACCCAGGCAGCAAAGACAGCAGCTGAACCGATGCCTGGGAGCTGGGATAGCAGCTCCCAGTTCTGCCCTTGAGCACCTTGGTGTAGCTGATGGAGACTGCCAGGCTGCAGAGCACTGCTGAAAGAACCAATATCCCTGCTCCAACTCAAAGCATTGCAGTGATAGCTTTCGTATTTGTAGGTGATAAACAGGGCAAATCTATTTATTTATTTTAAGTTGTTGTAGAAAGGAGATATAGGGAAGACAGCAAAGCGTTTTCTCCCTCATGGTGCAGCAACACTCTTCAGACGCTCGCTCCGTCTCTTTGCATTCCCCAACAAATAACCCAGGCTTGCTCACAGCAACATGGACTCCTAATCTGGCTTTGCAGCAAAACAGGCTCCCTCTAATTATCCCTCAGCCTGACAATATCTAAATGACGGAACAGGAATACTGGAGAGACTCAGAATGAGAGAGTGTCAAAACAAGACCGTCTCCTTTCTCCATTCACACCACAGGTCCCAAGCGCACGAGGACACGCTCCCACCTGAGTCATTCCCAGCAATGCTTCACAGCCTGACAGCAACCACAGGTATTTCCCACACAAGTGGGTTGTGTTTTTTTCTTAAGTTATTTAAAATGAGAGGATAGCAAGAGTAACTCTGGGACTGCAAGGAGCAACGATGTGATTAGAAGGATCAGTCATCTCTAGAGAGTCTTATTAGAAGTAATTCATATGCAAGTAAAACAAATATCCCCCACTTTTCTAGGAAAATGACAAATTCCATACTGATTTACACGCTTCATAATCTCATTGACTTCAGAGGGATTGCCCGCAGTATGAATCACCAGGCTGTGATACTCCCAGCAATACAGAGTAATCCCTTCACATTCGTCCTTTCAAAAGCCCTATCACCCAACCAGGTGCCGCAGCTAAGACCCCACCAGCCCCGTCTCAGCCCTGGGGCGATGCTTCTCCTCTCCCTGTTAAAGCTTGGGGAGGGAGTGGAAAGGGAAACAGAAGTCTGATGATGGAAATGCTGACAAGCAAAACCCATGGACTCGGCGAGCCTGGCATACATGGCTGAGCATGGGGGTGGCTGGGGGGTTATCTGGGGCAGTGGGGGGGAGAGGAATGAACCCCCTTTAACCTAATTAAATCCATATCCAAAAGCCATTCTGATCCAAGGGCATTAAGTATTTTTGTTAGGAAAAACAGGGATAAATCATTTTTTAGGCAGGCCCTTATCTTCTTTCACTGTTGTCAAAATTCTCCCACTTCCTAAGATTTCAACCTCTCCTCGCGATCAAGAGGAGCTCCAGACTGCCAGCTCGTCTGCCCCTTCTCTCCGAGGCACCTGGGCAGATGCTTCCCCAAACCAGGCTTTCAAAATTACCTGACCTGCTTCTTCATTTACAAACATCAGTGCAAAAGGCAACTGCTGACCCCACTCTCCGTTTTAATCACAGCTGTTATTTACAGTGCTAGCAACACACTGGGACACAGGCTAATAAATGTTTAATGGCCCAGTAAACACCAAGGGCTTTATTTACAGCCCATTTCAAAGCCTGATCAAATATAATAATCCTTTGCGTGTCTGTCTGCCACTTTCCTGGCCTCCTGCGGGACGGGAGGAGATGTATGTGACTGCTCTGTATTCAAACAAGGGGGTTTAGTTATAGGGGGGGATGGGGGGTGGGGGGCAGCTATAGGGACACAGATGTTTTCCCTGCTTCAATCTCAGTTTCTTCCTCTTAAAAGGGCAGGCCTATGCATTAAGCTCTTGGACCTCAACTTCCATGTAATATAGAAATGCAGGTGGCATCTGCCTCTAGGATTCAATAAAGCAGTTATTTGTAACAGGGTTATTACATCTAGCAAGCAAAGAATACTGGAGGAAGCTGAAAGAAGTACCATTTACTTACAGTCTGGGCTACAGGGGAAAAATACCTCTGCGCTTCATGAAGTGCTGTAGGAGATCACGAGAGCAGTAATACTGAGGCTTCTTAGACCAAGCTTTACTTTGAAGGAATTATGGAAACAGGATCAATACTTAAGCAATTTATGTATCGCCCAACTTGCACAATGCATAGGATTGCCAAGTAGCTGAATTCTTCACATGCATCTACCCAGGCAAGTGGTGACTTCTGCCAGACCAACCGATTCGGAGCACAGGGGAGAGAAATAATTTTTCAGGCAGATAAGCCACTTCTTCACATCTGAAATGGAAGATATATTTCCCCCCAATTATAGCTGTGGGTCCATTAATCAGTATTCCCTCCTCATGCAAATTTTACTTATCTTCTAGTCCCTCGTATCTACAATATGGTATCTTAAATGAGTCATTTTGACACATTAAAGCTAAGCAGTTACGTTTTTATTATGCTGTTACGCATAGCTGTGACAAACTTCCCTAAAGACCTGATGCTAAATCACAGTCCAATTATGGTTTGGTAAACTCACGTGAACAAGAGGTAAACACACCAGAAAAAGCCACAAGGGCTTCATAGGGAGACCTCACCTCTGACATGGGGTTGCACCGTGGCACCACTTAGATATTCAACACACAGACTCCGTCAGCCAGACCTTTTCCATGTTTTCCTGGACTATATTCAAGGTTTGATTGTTTTTCACCCTGCAAAACCAGGTCCTGATACGGGTGAGGGCTTCTGATACAGCCAAAGCCAACTGGTCTTGGCTCAGATAATGGGAGAGACCTGCTTCCCAGTTTGATCTGGTCAAACTGGAGGGTCCTCTAACTCCGATCCATCCAGAAGGGGAGGGATCAGGGCAGGATTATGAAAACGGAGGCTTGAGGCCAAAAAGAGGGAGCCTGGAGGCAGGGCTGTCATCAGGGCGTAGCTCACCCGTGCTGCCGCACACCAGCCCCTTCCTCCCCTCCATGGGACATTTTCATTCAGTGTGGCCAGGAGACTCTTACAGAGGATGTTTTAAAACTCACAGAGCTGCCAAAAACGTCAAATTAGAGCACAGCGAGAACTCATAATAAATCCACCCAAGTGAACCGCAGCACTGCTCGGCTGCCTTTTTGGATGAAACCAAAAATCGTGAAAGCGAAGATCTACCGGCAATTACACCCAAAACACTTCCTGTCTTTGCACGAAATCTTTGTTTGCTTTGGGTTTTAGTGGTAGATGGGAGCACAGACTACAATTTGTGGGAGATAGGTTATTGCTGCTAATGCAAAGAGCTTTTTTTCCTCTCTCTTCAACAGATAGAAGCAAGCACTAAAAATGCCACTCTGAAACAGCTTGGTCCTGCGTTCACAGATGGTAGCAAAAATTAACATTATTTATTTGTGGCTACAGTCACTTCTAAAAAGAAAAACAGATAAAGGAAGAAAGGCACCCGAATTAGGACTCCCTCCCCTTTCTTTTGCAATATTTCAAAATGCATCAAAAGGGAAAGAGCATTTCACAGAGTTCTAGGAAACCACACTTAGAAAAAAATATTACATTTACCCAAGAAGAATGAAAACAAGCAGAACAATAAGAGTCACGGAAGTTTGCTCTGAGGAGACATCTGGGAAGGTGAAAGGAGGAAGCAAGCAAAAAAACCCACACAGCATAAAGATACAAATTAATCCAAAACAGCAAGAGAAGAACTATTAAGCCATTTTTGCATTTATACAGCACTCTATACAACAAACAAGATGTGATCATACAGCGCTATAGGATTCAAAATCTAGCTGCATTTATATACATAGTCGTCCCCCTAGAGAGGCCTCAGCCCATCCCTGTATCTCCTTAGAACCTCAGTCTCCCTGTCTCAGAATCACAGGGTGGTTGAGGTCGGAAGGGATCTCTGGAGGTCATCTGGTCCAATCCCCCTGCTCAACAGGGGCACCCAGAGCTGGTTGCCCAGGACCATGCGCAGCCAGATTTTGAAGATCGCCAAGGATGGAGACTCCATAACCTCCCTGGGCAACCTGTGCCAGTGCTCGGTCACTCTTGCAGAAAGAAGGTGTTTCCTGACATTCAGGGGGACCCTCCTGTGTCTCAGTTTGTGCCCAGTGCCCCTTGTCCTGTCTGGAAAGAGCCTGCCTGCGTCCTCTTTGCACCCTCCCTTCAGGTATTTACAGACATTGATGAGACCCCCCTGAGCCTTCTCTTCTCCAGGCTGAACAGTCCCAGCTCTCTCAGCCTTCCCTCACAGCGGAGATGCTCCAGTTCCTTCATCATCTTCGTGGCCCTTTGCTGGACTCTCTCCAGTGTGTCTGTGTCTCTCTTGTACTGGGGAGCCCAGCACTGGACACAGTGCTCCAGTGCGGCCTCACCAGTGCTGCACAGAGCAGAGGGATCACCTCCCCTGACCTGCTGGCAACGCTTTGTCTAACGCAGCCCAGGACACCACCGGCCACCTTTGCCTCAAGGGCACGTTGCTGGCTCATGGTCAACTTGGTGTTCACCAGGACCCCCAGGCCCTTCCCTGACAAGTTGCTTTCCAGCTGGGCGGCCTCAGCACATGCTGGTGCCTGGGGTTTTTCCTCCCCAGGGGCAGGACTTTGCATTTCTTGTTGAATGTCATGAGATGTGAAAACACCATTTCTCCAGCCTGGTGAGGCCCCTCTGGATGGCAGCATGACCCTCTGGAGTATCAGGCACTCTTCTCAGTTGAACACCAGTTTTGTGTCATCGGCGTGCTTGCTGAGGGTGCACTCTGCCCTATCATCCAGATCGTTAGTGAAGGTGTTAAACAGGACAGGACCCAGTATTGACCCCTGGGGTACACTGCTCGTTACTGCCTCCTAGTAGACTTCATGCCACTGGTCACCACCCTGTAGGCCCAATCATTCATCCAGTTTTCAACCCACCTCACTGTCTGCTCATCCAGTCCATATATCAAAAGCTTCTCTACAAGGATCTTTTGGATGACATGGTCTAAAGCCTTGCTGAAGTCCAGGCAGACACTATCAACTGCTCTCCCCTCATTTACTAGGCAGTCACTTTATTTTAGAAATTTCTCAAGTTGGTCAAACAGGACTTCCCCTTGGTGAACCCATGCTGACCACTCCTGATGATTTTCTCACCCATCAAGTGCCTGGAAATGGTTTCCAGGATGAGCTGCTCCATCTCCTACCTGTACTTGCAGTTTGGGCTCAAAAAAGCCAGAGAATATCACATTTATCTATTCAGTCTTCTTGAGGGATACTGCTTGATTAGTGCAGTGGTAGAAATTGCAGGGAAACGGCACACGCAAGAAAGAAAGATACTTGCAGGTCACTATGAAACCTGATATCATACAGGCAAGCTCATCACCAAAGAGTTTAGCTTAGATGAACAAGTGAAAAAGGCGTAAAGAGCACAAGCTGCATGGATGATAAATATACATCATTTTCCCCAGTAGTGAAGCCTATCCTTACTGCAAGAAATTGCCATTTACTTCCAGCACAAATGGATTAATCATGGAGAGAGAATCCAGGGGCAAAATTCACTCTTGGAGGCCAGCATATCCCAGGAGATCAAATCAAACCCAGCCTGCTCCTTTTCTCCACTGCACATAGACCAGGAACCCGACATCCTCTTTGATTGCTTCCATCTCCACAATAATTATTTTAATTTTTAGCTTCTAGATTTTGGCAGAGACTCTCTTAAAAGCCCAATCAAGAACAATTAAATGCAAGAATTAGGTGAAATAAGGCGCCAACAAGATTTGGTGTCTGCCCCTCTTCCCTTAAGTGGGATGGAAGATTAAGTGTTCAGCATACAGGCTCCTGAGAAAGCCGACAAAGGGAGGCACCCTCAGAAGAGATCCAAAAATCCTTTTCCTTAATAGAAACCATCTAGAACTTGCCAATAAGAAAAGCTAAATCCTGCAAGACCAGCATGATGGAGCCCTGGCTTAAGCTCCTGCTTGGGCTCAGCTGTTCAAAGCCACTTCCCACGTATCAGGCAGGGCAGCCTAGTCAGCCCATGGTCTTTTCTGTCCTTCCCTGATGATGTACAATACTAAGCAGCCAAACGTGCAAGTCACTACACCAAAAAGTATAACGCATAGTGATTAATGGACTTAACTAGGAGGGACGTTCTGGCCACGGTCCTCTTTCTCAGGAATTTTTAAGTGTTTTACATTAGATAGTAATTGGACTTGAGAAACTCACAAGCTCTCACACTGCATGCGCTGCTGAGAAGAGGGATCAGGACACAATTCCTCCCCTTTTGTGTTCCACTAATACCTCTGCACGGGTGCTCAGGTTTGAGCAGCAAGGAGGGACACAGCACTTGTGCTTCCAACAGCCAAACAGCGCTGCAGGTTTCTTGCCAATGATCAAAGGAATGGGAACCTGACACTTAAACCAGAAGCATCTCAAGGAGCTTTCAGTGTTGGCTGCCCGCAGAGCCCAGGTTCCTGGGATCACAATTCTGATTTTATTTTGTTTTTTTTTTAAGAGCATAAATCTTCAAAAATTATCTCTTACTCAAACGCTAACAGCTGGATGACAGTCACATTCAGATTCAAAGTTTTCTGTTCATTCATGAATTCAAAAGTAAGGCTAAGCAGATGTACCATTAAGTCCAGTTTCCTAATTTTTGAGAATAAGTATAATTATCCCCAACTTCACAGACACAAGACACTCCTCGAGAAGCGACTTTCAAACAGTGAGATGACAGAGGCAGCACTAAAAGCCCACTCGCCCTACCACTGGTCTCATGCCTTGCAAAATAACTGCCTTCCCACCCAGAACTAAAGGTTACAATTACAGTGAGAATGAGTCAAGCCGGAAAGACCTATTTAAAACAAGGGAAAAAGATTGGAAAATAGTTTTCAGGAAAATATGCAGGCGATTCTAAGACAGAAAAGAAGCTCATTTTTGCTTTGCACCTTGCTTGCTCATGCTTTGTCTCAGCCACCAACCACAAATTAAATACTTTAGCTCAAACTTTGCTCATCTGGTACCTTTAATACTTAGTCACTAGAAACCGAACATCTGTTTTGCTTTGAGGCTTTCAGCAGTGACTCAATATTATCTACAGTGTTGGACCAATGAAGACTAGTATTCTTGAGGTTTTTTCCCCCCTCCCCTAGCAACAAGGCTGCTTGGCTTTCAGGAGGAGGAATCAGCCCACAAAATTGTGTTACAAAATAATTTAAGTTTGGCACAAGTTGAGGAGGAAGCACAGGACCCAGAGAGATTTCATCCTCATCTGGAAACAAACCAGCTGAGATCTCCACTCGGGTATCCCTGTGCCCCATAGCTTCCTAGGACGATACATCGTTGCAGGGTGATGCAGAGCTTTCCAGCTCCAGAGAAGCAGCAATCTCCTGCTGTGTTTACAGTAAGCCTGATAAACACACCGCAATTAAAACGACTCCAGTAGCGCTCTCAGCATGTGCATCCCCCCGAGCCTGAAAGCAATCCCAAAGGTTTATCTGCGATTTAACCTCCGCTGGCTTCAGGCATGGCAGATAGCTCAGCATCACGTATCTTCATCAGAAGTGAAGTACCCGAGGCAGACGTAGAGCTTTAGAAAGAGGATGCAGCAGCAGGAAATATCCCTGTGCCGAGGGACCCAATTAACTTGCTGATATAAGACACCAGCATCTTATTAACACGGTAGACGCTGTGCATGCACAAAGGCCTGCCACGCCTGGGAAAAGGACTTCCAGCATAATATATGCTGCATGTATGCACAAGGGAAGAGCCTGGACACGGTCATCATCTTGTCCTGCTGTAAGGAAAGGGATCTGTGCAATATCCAAGTCAGCTGACAATCCCATCCTTAACAGCCATTTCCCCCCCATTTGTGCAGGGCTGATCTGGCAGCTCATTCAGTGAATGGGTAATTTCCCTGGAAGGACGTTAGACATAAAGCAAATCCACGGATCTCCCCTTTATCTTGCCAAACGGCAGCTGTAAAACAGCTCCACCTGTCCCAAAGGTAGATAACTCAGGTACAGGTTGGCTTTAGGAGGTTTTGCCGTCTCCCACATGAGATGTGGGCACACCACAGTTGAAGGGTTTTACAATCCACTTCACCCTCCGTATACAGATAAGGGCCCTGCCATTAAGGATGCAGATATTAACCCACTGGTGGCTAGAAGTCCAAAGGAAATCTGGAGAAACTCCAATTTCCAGCTCACAGCTGAGTGCTTTAAACACCAAAATATTCATTAAACTCTAAAAAATTAGCACGCATAGTTACAGTCTGAGACTGTCCAAATAAGCAAGACAGATCACATCTCAGATGCCTTTAATTCAATACCTCCAACAGCAACCAGCACCAACTGTAGGAAGCAAGGTCGGACAAACACCAGCACGTACCATTTCCTCCCCAGAACACTCCCTCATCTCCATCATGGAGTGCTTCTGCCCAGGGATCTTTGCACTTTCCTTCCATGAGTTTATCTAGTCACCTTTTCTATCCATGTAAGTTTTTAATCATCCTACAGCAAGTAGCAGCATAGCTTAACACACGGGGTGGAAGCGTTTACAAACACCGATAGCATGCAAGGGGAGGATGTGCTACCAGGGCAGTCCCATCAACTCCAAAAATTATGACAACCACAGCTCACAAAGCTCCACTAAGTTCTCACCTCAAAGTTTTCACCGCGTTAGTACAGACCACGACAAACAAGCATTGCCATGCAAGTCTTAAGGATTCAAACTGCGCTCCTCATTAGTACCTCTGTGGGCAAAGAAGCAGAAGAACTGGTTCGGAAAGAGAAAAGGAAAGAAAATACAGATGACTCCGATAACACATCTAATTAATAAAGCATAAACTCGACGAGCTGGTTCAGTCTGCGCGTCCCATCTGCTTTGACTTCAGTCGGGATGGTTCCCATCTCCACAAGCATCAGTTTCCATACAGATATTCCCATGTGCTGACATGCCAAAGATGTGCCTTCAGCACCCGGGCACGCATGCTCTTCTATGGCATTATTGCATGTCCTTGTGTCCTTCTTTTGGGAAGAAGGGATGAACAACAAAAAATGTGAGTGCCCAGAATGCAAAGGATGGTCCCGAGACACCGAGGCCAGATCCCAAGGACTAAACAAGACTCTGGTTTGCCATAGCTTCCTAGTTAGTCCTTCCATGGCCTGTAGATAAGTACTTATCTATCTTTTAAGCCTTAACCTCATAACAGTTAACATTTGTTGTTCTGTTGCACTTCAAGTGATTTTGCAATCAACCTGCATGAAGTTCCATAGTGTAAATGCTGATTTATAAAGATTTATTTTTGGAGTGACTATGTATAGCTCTCTAAGGTCACCAGTTAGACTTATGATACTAGAAGTTCAGGTTCAGACAGGGCCTTGATCTCTGCATGTTTCTGGCCCTCCTTTTGGAAACAATAAACAGAGAAGACATATACCTTAGAGTCCCAACAACGACAAACATCCAGACAGTCTTGCAAATGTGCAGCCTGGCCTGAAAAGCTTCAACCACAAAAGCAAGGGGAGCACCTCCTTCGCTCCGCAGGAGGTCAGAGGCAGAGCCAAGTACACCACATGGGAGATGGAGAAGCATATTAAGTGCCTGTGGCACCCTGACAAAACCATCTCTGTGACTTAAAATGAAAGAGAGAAGAGGTCAGTAGGAGGTGCAGCCAGCCTAACGTAAGAATTTCCTCCAGTGTGCCATGAAAAATGCATATGAGTTCAGGAAACTAGCAGGTCTTTACTTAAAGAAAGTACCATTCCTGCTCCCCCAGGGATAGAGGAGGATGGGGAAAATGGTTGTATCCTATTTCTCTTTAAAAGGATTGCTCCTAAGATATTAAGTCCGTGAGAAGTTTTGAGACTTAGCTGGGACAGACAACAGAGAGCACAAGGAGCAGAAAACTTGTCCCTCTCAAACCAAGGCAACCCCACAGAGTGCTTTTTCCTCTTTCTCCATAGCTTAGTACCCTGGAAATACCCGCTACATAAGAGGCAGCAGGATGGAGGCAAGAGCTGTTCCTACAGCCATGTACGGGCCTCCAGAACAACAGGAAACCAGCGGTCAGGCGGTGCCAATAGTGCTAGTGCATTCACCCCAGTTAAAGCCCAAGCACCAACACGAGTCAATCTGCTGGAGCTGGTGGTTTATTTTTTTCAGGTTTTGTTGCTACAGGTGGATTTCACAAAAATGGAAACTTTTCAAGGAGGTCAAATCCTTCAGAGGCAGAAAGGAGGTGACAGTCAATTCCGGGCAGCTTCTACTGGTTGACTTCATGCATGCCCAGAGGGGCTGCTGGCACCTGCTCCCGAACATACCAGCAAGAATCAGAAGAGATAGTCTATTATATTCTTTATGCAGCACGAGGAAAGAGGAATGGAACTGACCAAGCAACATGCTATTGGGAAAGTCCATGCCACACCTACGATTACAGACATGAAGGACATCAGCCTAGTGTTCAAGCCAGCCAAACACGGAATGCCAAACCTTTACTAAAGGAAAACCTGGAGTAACTCAGACGCAAACAAGCTTGTATCCACCTGGGATGCCAAACCCCTTTCACTGTGTTTGTACTAAAGAGCTGTTTTCGTAAGGGTCTGATCTGCAGTCGGGGCTGGACAGACGAAGGACCAGCAAGGATGTGCCACTGCAGAAGCATCCCTAGCCCAAGCTGCTGAGCTCCAGCCATGATTTCTTGCAGCACTGGGAACATCCGAGTGCTGCAACTCTCTCCGGCCCAGCTCCCGTCTCCACGCCCCTCAAAACTCAACAGCATTAAATAGCGCAGCCTGCCTGTTTGTAAATCACAATTGCTACACGGAGGATGGTCATACATCACAACTGCAATGTCAAAGGAACAACAAAGGGGTGACAGCGAAATCCCACCGCAGACTGCTTCTCCAGACCTCCTTCTTAAAGCCAAGTGTAGACAGTGCATGTGGGTGGCTGGAACTTCGTCCCAAGGTCAACCAATGCAGGAAGCCTCAGCTGCCCTAGAACAGTCAAGATCTTGGGCAACACAATTAAAAGAAAGCATTTTTCCTCCAGAAACAGACCATAAGTTTCCAGTAGCATCCTGGAAGCCTTTCTTCTGACAAAGAACTGGTTACTTTGGAATGGAGCTAACTCAGGTACACACACAAAATAAAAGGCAGGAGAGAAGTTTAACTGGAACTTGCTGACTACGCTGAGATGGTATTGGGGGGAGCAGGGGAGATCAGGGCAGCAGCCAGTGCTTTGGAATAGGCACAGAAACAAGTTTCCACAGGAGCATGTTTCTTTAAAGTCACATGTATTAGATCATCTTGTCCCCTAGAGTATGTTGTTTCCTAATGTTTTGCCCAGACCAATTTCAAATGTCAAAAGCAATGGTTGGGTTTGTTGGTTTTGGGCTTGTTTTTTTTTTTTTTTTAAACTACCTTGAATCCCCACAGAGCCAGTCACGGATGAGAATTTTAGACTCTGTTCTGTCTTTCACATTACAAATGCAATTACCGCTGCAGCCTGTTTACAGCATCTCCTGTCATACAGATTCTGAAAGAACAGCTTGCCTTTCAAATGGAGTTAGAAAAATTCACACAAGTCCTTCGCTGCTCAGTGGTCACGTGCCAATGAAATTTAAGAAAAGCATGTGCAGTCTCGAGGGAAGAACATCCCTTAGAGAAAGCTATTCATACTGCCTTCAAAAAAGGACACGATGAAAAGCCCTTGCAAAGTACTTATCCTGAAATACGGACGTATCCTGAAATACGGACTACTCTCAAAAATAGACTACTCTCCTTTCCTTCCTCTTGCTTTTCAATACTTTTATCCAACTGATGAAGAAAAACCTTCACTAGAGGAAAGAGACTCCTAGATGCTTGTGAGAG
Source organism: Rhinoptilus africanus (assembly GCA_013400135.1). Classification (NCBI taxonomy): domain Eukaryota; kingdom Metazoa; phylum Chordata; class Aves; order Charadriiformes; family Glareolidae; genus Rhinoptilus; species Rhinoptilus africanus. The sequence goes on from VXBO01007957.1 coordinate 115,313, forward strand.
TTCAGGTATCGACAGTCTTGCCTTACCCAGATGCAAGAGACATAGGATCGAGCAAAGTAACAGATCACAGGACTAGCGTTAAGGTTAGTTTGACTCCTCTTCCCAGGCACGAAGGCAGTGAGCATCTTGGATTTAGCTCTTGGATGACTGTAAGTGGAAATTAGCACTACAAGCTGGAAACATCTGGATATAGATAGTTAAACAAGATAGTATCATCAGGTCACATCTGTTTTCCACATTTTCATTTCAGTCTACCAAGAGGCACGAGTAAGGCGGTCAGGACACCAGCTGGAGTTGAGAGAAGTCCTGCGGTGGGTTACTTGGGGTCCTCAGAGCTGGATGATCACACAGGCCACTGCCACTAGAAGGCAAGAGCTCCCTCCTCCACCTCCCCACCCCAGACGTTCCCACAGTCGCCCGTGCCAGGCTCTGCGTCAGCCACGGCAGGCCAACTGGCATCGCGAAGCTGCCAAAACATCAGCCGGGACAGGGTGCCGTGCTGGGGAGAGCAGTTTTACGCCAAGGTAAGCAAGCTGAGCTGCCTTACCCCATCATCAGATGTGGTCCAACACGTGCAGAAAGGAGGGAACAGAAAAGTAAACTCCCCGAAACACCACCACCTACATTTTACATCAGCTCATCTCTGCCACATAACAACCACCAGCTCTTCACAACTTAATTCCCTTTCGACACTGTGGTAACAGCCTTCCCTGCTCGACCAACTACTAACTAATGAGCCAACGCTGCTCTGCCTGAGCGCCAGAGAACACCTAATTTTGACGAGATGGGGCTTGACCCCCCAGTTATTAAGCAGTAAGTGGGAATATTAAGTGCAAATATTAACAGTGCAATAGGCACAGCTGGCACCAAGGTTAAAGGGAAGTTATAGGATGGGACTAAACCACTGAGTTCAGCTAATAGCACGTGCCTGGCTATCAAAGATGACAAGGTTTAGCCGCTTATTATTAATAATAAATCCTCTGCAGGATGTTTTCTGCTAGGAAAAAGCAAAAGTGTTGCTTTTTCAGCTGCCCATTAACTAAAGTGAGCTGAACAAGCCCCACTTCAGAAGGAACAAATCTCTCTTGGATGAGGCAGTGGGCAACTCAAGTGGGAAACAGTCAGCTTCATTAGACACATCATATCTATCCTCCAAGCAAGAGACTTCAGAATCACAGTATTTCAAAAGCCATCACTTCTCAAAAGGCATGGAAGTACCAACTCCTCCTTTTATTTCACATCTTTACCCTTTTCCCTGCAGGCAGCCTGGTGTGACACAACAGGAACACCCCAGGCCCCCCCTGTGCACGAAACCTGTGAGCAAGGCAGGCATCGATAAATGGGAGTAGGATGGCAAGTGAAGGAAAGTTCATGGAAGAGAGCTGACAGTAGACAGGAATATTAAAGAGTTTCAACTCCTCTGTCTGAAGCCAGGAAAGACTTAACAAATAAGCATCTTTGCGCTTAAAACTGCTAAGAAACAACCCTATCCAGAGGAAAGAAAAACTACAAGTGGAAGAATAAAGTGGGCAAGTGCTTGACATAAGTGTGATTTTGGCAACGGAGACAATTTATGGAACAGGTTTGTAGAAGCAAAGGAAGATGAGGGGAAAAAAAAAGGGCAGCGCAGGTACTGACAGACTTCCTGCCTGCACGCACCTTATTCCAAGACCATCTTTCGGCTCTTGGCTGTGGAGATGGAGGGGCAGGATCCAATAACCACTCACAGTTGGGATATGAAAACGGATGAAAACGGTTTCTTGGTGTCCGACTCCTGTACTGCAGGACGGACCTGCAGTGAGATTTCAGCATGACCCAGCACTGCTGGTCTCGGCAGCCTTCGCCTGCTTGCTGTGGGCAGGGCAGAGGGTGAGGTGGACCTCCTGCCCCCACCTGCTCGGGGCTCTGCTTCCACAGCACTGCTCCAGCCTGGGCTGATCACAGGAGCGAGCAGATTTAGATTGGATAACAGGAAGAAATTCTTTACTGTGATGGTGCTGAGACACTGGAACAGGTTGCCCAGGGAAGCTGTGGATGCCCCATCCCTGGAAGTGTTCAAGGCCAGGCTGGATGGGGCTTTGAGCAGCCTGGTCTAGTGGGAGGTGTCCCTGCCCATGGCAGGGGGGTTGGAACTAGATGATCTTTAAGGTCCCTTCCAACCCAACCCATGCTATGCTATGACTGCAGCAAAGCCTGGGAGTTATTCTGCATGAAGCAAAATGCTGCAAAAAGACTGAAATAAGCAGAGCTTCTGAGGTGCCTGTTCAACACCGCTGGGGTCTGAGCAAAGAGAAAATTCAGCAGAAACAAGAAGGTTTTTCTGAAGTCATCATTTTTTGTTGCTTCCAAAATTCACAGCTGTACAAGCTTGGTGTCTCCTGCTGGCACATACATCTGCAGTCCTGGAATTCAGGACACTGTGATGCTGTATGCCAGAGCATGGTGGAGAATCGAGGGTTTGGCAGCTGGGTACCAGAGGGAAGAGGAGACAACCCAAAAAGCTAGCCATGAGTTTATCTCCAGAATAGACCAAACTTGCACTCCGAAATAAATTTAAGTCGCTCTCATTAGCAAGAACAGATTTAAGCACCGCGTACATATTCATTCTCTCTCCCCTACACCATTGCTTCCCAATGTTCCCCAGGCCCCTCACTCCTCCCCAGAGGCAGATCCAAGTGTGTCTGCAACCCAGGCACAGCTCAGAGCTGGTACTTGGGGTCAGATTCAGGATGGAAGCGACTTTGAGAATGTCTAAAGGGAGAACGTAGTTCAAATGCTTTGAAAGCTTTGGAGAGTTTTATTCAATGTTTTGACTGCTTCAAAATAAAATTAGGTTCCAGCTTCCAAAATATATGAAGTAAAACCATCAGCAATGAGAAAAATTGATTCTAAAGTAACACCTAACACTACGGTTTGACATCAAATGACCACAGATAAACTGGGGTGCTCAGAGGTGCTTTAGAACCAGATGAAGAACACTGAAGAACTACAACAGCATTACTGGAAGACCCTCATTCAAGAGGGACACAAAATACCTTCCTATTTTTGACAAAACCCCCTGTTATCTGAGAGCTGGTCCAAAGGCGGAAGTTGGTAGTCCAAGTCCAAACGATGGGTTTGTGCCACAGCAGCTGTTAGAGGCCACACAACCTCCCAAGGCTTGATGCAAGATTAGCTCTCCGAAAGTCTCCAAAAACCCCACCAAACTGAATGAACTTAGTGGCTGAACTGAGTCCCTCGGACCAGAGGCTGCAGCACCTTTGGAAGGCAGCAGAAGGAAAGTTTACGTCCCTGCTGCTCGTGGTGCATCTGCTCAGCCCCCGAAACAAGGCTTCAGCCCTATAGCCAAGTTCGGCACTTCCATCTTTAAAAACACATAATTCTCCAATTCCTCGTCAAGCCACACAGAAATGCATTATGAAGACTCACAGGTGAAAGCAAACCCATGAACACAGCTCAGCATCTGCTCCCACCCTCAACCCTCCGGCATCCCTCTTCCCAAGGGCCAGGGTGGGGAGCAGGGCTGTTGGGAAGGGGCTGCCGAGAGCACCGCTCTAATAACATCTTGGGGGAAACACATCCTTCGCCTCACATAAAACAGCCCCGCAGACTGTTTCTCATGTTGGAAACCCACTGGGCCCGGCACGCTGTCAGCACGACCTGGACCCCAGGGGGAAATTGCTGACAGTCCTTTTGATCAAAGGACAGGAGAAAACCCCTCTTACGCTGCTGCAGCCCGAAGCCCATTTCCCCTGTACTGTGGCTTTGCCACATCGCAGATTCTCATTGCCAGAGATGCTGGCACAGGGAGATAGAGAGGCAGGAATGTCTCAGGCTGCGAGGAGACCAGAATTGAAAAGAGGCTTCTTTTTTTTTTTTTATGCCACCATAACCCAGCCTCAAACTGCGGGAGGGACATGAAGGACTGAGCTCTGGAAGTCAGGTGCTCACCCAGAAGGCAAACCTCATCAAGAATCAAGTCAAAGCATCCCAAAGGAGCTGAGCTGCAATTTGTCAGCTAAACACCAAAATAATCATCCTGCAAATGCACTGCACCAACAGGCCAGTCCCGTTAGTGAAGACAAAGCTCAAGCAGTGCTTTAAAAGTTCTGTAACAATTATTGTAACAAGCAAAAAAAAAAAAAAAAGAAAAGAAAAAAAAAAGGTGGAAGCACCAGCCTTATTCTTTCCCCTGGGCTCGGGATCTGCTGCCGGCAGGGTTTCTGTCAGGGCTGGGAGCCTGCCTGCACTCCGGAGTCATAGATGGGACACCGCACACGCTGCCACAGCCATCTGGGGGCTGGAAACAGCTGAAGCGACATGGAAAGCGTCGGCTGTAGGATGGGACCAGTCACAGCCACGATGAGTGTGGCAGAAGTATCCTGAGATGACCTTTCCAGGTTGGACTGTGAAATGGGAAAAAATGTCAACGTATCCATGAAAACTGGCTACTGTGCTACCGCCCACGTCCTTCATTAGTTAATTACTCACATTTCTGTAACTACATCACCTTAACGAAGCGTCAGAGGGAGGAAAATCCAGTACCAAAATAAAGAGGCAATTTCAGCTGGCCACCTTCTATGACAAAAGTGGATGGCATTTTGGCAGACAGGACTCCACAAAGCTAAATTCCCTTAAATCTGTGTCATGGTTTTTAGGCAATGGGGCATCAAACAGCCCAAAATGAAATCCCTCGTACACATGCTGCAACACCTTCCCTGTGCTAATGGCTCCACGAGAAGCTACAGTGTGAGTCCCATTAGAGGAGGAATCCTTAGACACTGCAAAACATGGTTTTAAAGATTCTCTCCCCAGCTGAGCACAACTGTCCGTGGGTGACATCTCCCCCCTCCACAGCCAGGCACCCTGGGATCATGGGCAGCAACAGGCAGGAACTTGTTTCAGGAAGCAATGTCAACTTAAACAAATTAGACCACAGGTTTGGTCTTTTAGTCCAAAGCCTGCAAGTGTGTTCAGGGATTGGTCATCTCTAATGATGCCACCATCACCAAACCAGCTCCATGGAAGGCAGCGCCTCGCTGGGACAGGGGCAGCCAGTGAGAGTGGCCAGCCATCCACTTGTCACAGCAGCTAGCTGCTGTTCTCCGAGCCACAGCTAAACACACTAATCTCCAAAGATCCCATGTCGGCAACTCTAAATCCACTCTGCAAAAATAAAATCATTCCAAATAATCCACACGAAAGCAGCTGAGCAAGTATTGAGCAACTGCAAAGTCCTTGGCTTCCTAAGTCAGTCATGATCTTGCAGTAACTTTAAAAAAATATAAAATTGAATAGGTCAGTTCCTGGGCTTGGACACTGAGAAGCTCAGCTTTCCCGTCACCGCTGAGACTGCTTCACTGCCCAAGAGACTTGGCTGAAGTTTCCACCTAGCTGCCATCAGACCCGAGTGGCTCATCTCTGAAGCACATTTTCCCCCAGGAATTTCCACCTCTCCCATCCATGTGTGCACAGACTTCCTCATTCTCTGTCCACCAGTCAAATACGCACAGTTTTCAGAGTAAAAATTCCGTTTCTCAACCTTAAAGTTCAAAAGGGGGAGTTGTTTGAGGACTGAGCTTCTTGGCTTTGCTCCCAGGGGGTTGGAGAGGGAATGGAAATGGATGTTTTCAGATACTCTCATTGCGTGCTGTGTAGTTATTCAGTAGAGGCAGGCTGCAAACTCTGGCAGCATCACACCTACAATTGGTCTTACACTTGCAAGTAAACCATTTTCAAAAATGATGAGCAGAAACAAGCTGGGCAGATGGGTGAACGGCTTCTTTCAACTTTACAGTGAACGAGATCCATCAGCCTCCTGCCAGCTGCCGCGCTTGTGTCCCACAGGAGCCAAAGGACCCTCTTCCATGAGACACTGAGAACCCTCTACAGGGGAATGGAGACCAAGCAATGCCCAGCAAGATCAGGCCCAGCCAACTGGTTCAAGTAACACTGCCTTAAGGCTCCACCCAAAATGCCAACCTCTCCACTGGGCAGAGATGCAGTGGCTTTGGAAAGGTGAGAGGGCTTGCAGGGAATGATGCCGGGGCTGCAGCACCTCCATAGAGAAATGGCCACTTTTCCTGACAGCATGTGCCTGATCTCGAGCCTGCTGACAGCTCACTGTGCCCACTTCCTGGAGGAGAATCACAGTGTTGGGCAACAGGGCAGCATCAGATGCTCCATCCCACGTCGCTCACTCAGCTGTGTGAAAGAGAAAATAAGGACAGAGGCCTCCCTAGGTTCCTCTTTTCTTGCCACAAACAGGCCGAGATCCAGCTGAGGGCACATCCTTTGAAAGCATCTCCCTGTATTTCACAATTTATCTTCAAGTTTTTACACGAAGAGGGCAACATATGGGAGTTACATAAACTCAGACATTCCCCACAGAACATTCTGTATCCTGGAAAAAAGACAGCTACCTCTGCACATGAACTGAACTCAGTTTAACAAATTTCAAGGAAGGCAAAGAGTAAATCTTCTGTCATGTAGAGGACAAGGCATGGACACAAGAAGCAATCTCAGATACATGTCTACACAACCTTTCTTGGGCAAACCAAGAGATCCGCCACCTTTGTGAACATGCAACCTGCAGCACCGCTTTTAAATCTGTATCACTAAGAGCTCCCCGCAGCCCTGACTGAGGGACACGACCTCCCACAAGGACCCTCTCAACAGCAGCCAAGAGGGATGGAGACACTGTGGTGACCCTCCAAGCCATCTTAACACACGGATGGACCAGCATGGAAAACGCTCACAGAGCCACTGGGTTTGTCAGCCTCTCTGGAGCCTCAGCTGAGGGTATGGGAGAGCTACATGCCAGAGGAGGCAAGCAGGAGAAGATGCTCTTGGAGACTGGGCTGCACAGACAGACAGGGCCACAAGCTGCCCATCCCACTCCTACTTCAATCATGTTTTAAGATATGAGAAAGGATGATTGTGCAGCATTTAGATTACTCACTTCCCTGGAGAGCAAAGATTCATCTTAACCCTTCTAAAGCTGCCTTTGTACGTCAGCCAGCCCGTGCCTCAGTTTCCTTTTGCAGCAATACCTCTTTCGTGCATTTTATTCATTTGGATGTTGGATTCTCGGGGGCCAGACCTGCCTGCTCAGCACAGTGAGAGCTGAAGTACAGCCCCAGAGCAGGCACTGCTGCCATGCAGACTAATGGTTGGGTCACAGATTTCACCTCCAAGTACCTACTGGAGGGAAAAAAAAACCCCAACAACTTGTACACAACCACTGCAGGTCGAGCCAGGTATATAGAGAAAAGATGACAGATGAGTTGGCTGCATAGTCTTTCTAAAAGGCAGTGCTATGTAAGAGATTCTCTCGTAGCCCCATGGGAAGTGTCTGTAGCCTGCTCTAGATGAGGCTGCCAACACGTGCAGACTTTCAGATCCCAGTGGAGGACTGAAATGCAAACTCACCCATTATGCAGCAACCTGCATACACTGAATTTCTCAAAGGGTTAAAATGATGGAAAAAAGGAGGGCTCAACAAATTAAGCTGTTGGAGGCTACTGCTCAGCAGAAAGATTTTGAAGGTCTGACTAAAGCAGAACCAAAAAGTAGTAAAAATTTATTCGCAAAACTGTGAAGTAAAACCATGCTAGCCATGAAGACGGTCTTCTCATGTCTTTCCCATGTAATCCTAGATATCCTTATAAAATAATTTAACCTCTCTAATCCCAGCCACAGTCTTTGAGCTAGCCGAGTATCTAAAAACAAGCTGCTGCCATTGAGTCAACCAAAGATCCCGCCTGGCGTTCCCACCCTGCCACTGGAATGAGAATGCAAATTCTACACAGCGACTGGGATTAAAAACATCACTCTGTCTGTAGCCAAATAGATTTAAAGTCTCCTCAGGAGAAAATCTTGAGGATTATCCACGCTTTCCAATTTATTATTCATTTCTAACTCATCTCCGTTCATCTCTAATTCATCACTCAGGCCTCGCATGGATGGCATTAGTGTCTTCTCGAGGACAGACGTGAAGCTGCAGCATTTGGGCTGCCGCAGACAGAGTAAAGCACTGCCCTTCTGATCCAGCGACGCAGAGGGACGAGGGAAGACTAAGCCTGTACTTCCACTTGGAGACTAACTAAATATGCACCTGCGCATCTGAGAGCGGGCCTAAAATTAGGCTTCTGAGCCTTTGTACTCCAGAGTGGCCAGTTTGCAAGAAAGTGAAATGCAGAGGCTCTGAGGTACACCACGTGTTAAACAACACTGGGAAAAAAAGTGTGAATATATTTATTTTCAGGCTTCTCAAACATATCCATAAGAGCTTCACTTCTGGAACAAAAGTGAGATGATTATCTTCTGGCATGATAAAAACATTATTCAAATTGTAAAGCAGCAGGAAAGTTTTGCATGCTGTCCTGCCTCATGCTATCATGAGAAAAATTTACGGTACCTTAAAACCTTTAGGTTGAGAGCCAGGATATCCCTGTGCTGTGCACGTCATGCCTAGAACAAGAGGTGCCTTTCCCAGAGTGTTGCTGGAATCTTTATAAACCACTAAAATGCTTTTTTTTTTGAAAAAAAAAAAAAAAAGAAAAAAGCCAATCCTGTTCTTCATATTTTTCCTCTTACTCACACAGTTTTATTTACTTGGGTTTCTGCCTTTTAGAAGCTTCTAACAGCATCCTGAGTGTATTATGTGTCCCTTCTGCCCCCCCGGGTTTAGCTGAATCCCTCAGGTCACCTTGGCACTAGCAGCCAGACCCAAGCCGCATTCCTGGCTTTTCTTCCCCTAACCTATTTCCCTGTCTAGGCAGGCCACTTCTTCCTCCATCTCCATTTTTCCTCATGTCCCCGGAGAGGGACTGGATCTGTGTGGTGTGTAACAGTGTCTTTTGTGGATGAAGTAAGCACTTTCTTTTTTTTTTGTGAAGACCTCTCTTGAGGTCACATCACCAGTTATCAGTGCTTCATTGCTCATCTGAAAGCTCACAAGGGCAAGACTTCCATTTCAAAGGGTGCAGTAAGAGATGCCCAACTGGGTGCATGCAGGACTTCAAGCTGGTTGCAACACACGTTGAGGCCAGGAGCAGATTTCCTGGCTGCAGAACGCTCTCTGACATCTACCATGATGTAATTTACTAACACAAATTAGTAATATCAGCCCTCAGCCAGCTGCAGTTTGTGAATGAAGTGTTCGAAATCCCCAGAGCATGAATGGAGACATCAGCTCTGAAAACGCAGGGTCGCAAGCAAGGGATGGACCCACACAATCCCAGGGATTACAGGGGGATCTACTTCTTGGTGTGCAAGTACCATGAGGTTCACCACTATTAGTTGCATAACAACTTAGTTGCAGCTATTATCAGTGCTCCCAAGAACAGCAACACTCCAGAGAAGCCCCAAAAACTGCCTAGCCCATCCCTTTTTCATATCACCTCTGATCACCACCTGGTCAACCAAAATTAAAAATGAGCCTGGGTGAGCACACCAGACCATATGCTATAAATAACAGACACACTGGATGCACAGAAAACAAGTGAGGATGGTTGGGTATCAGTTTTAAGGAAACCATCTACAAGTTACCTTCTGTTCAGAAGATCCCCACCTCCTTGGAGGAGAGCATCTGAGCAGAGACCCAGAGAGATATCCTACCTTCAGCAGTTAAACCAAAAATGTCTGCTGCTCTCTGCAGCCCTGGAGCAAGGTCACTGCCGACAGGGTGGAGACCAAAGTGAGCTAAACCCCTGGGTTTTAGATCATCAGAACAATCGTAACTTGGAGAGATTATTATGAAACATCAGGCATGATATGAGAAGGCAGTCATCCCAAGGCGGAGGACGGCTCAACCACAGAGCAATCCAGTGTTGATTGATTCACTGCTCATACCTGAATCAAGGTTTCCTGTCACCTATTACTTAACTCGGATACACAAAACATACAAGCTCAAACACGCTGAACTCTGTTTTTAAGACTGGTATGCTGCCGCAGCACCTCTGCAATAAGCCTCTTACATGCTTTTATCACTCTATCTTGGAGCATCAAACAGTGTGTTGGACCCCCAAGTTATGAACGCGGGTCTTAAAACACCCCATCTAACCCTGCAGGCAGGTAGCCAAGGATTCTGGCAGTCAGGTATATCCAGTCACCGGGAAGCCCATCTCACTCGCAGCGTGTCTCCTGCCAGCTGGGATTTCCAGGCTAGACATCCCCCGTTTCCACTGCCTCCAGGGCTCAGCCTGAAGACACATTCAGGCAGCACTCTGTAAAACGAGGACACGGCCTCAGTGCTCACCACCCACGCCAGCAGAAATGATGAACCTACCAGTGCCGAGGAAGCCAGCTGCAAGACGGGTAGGGGAGATCCTGGCTGCAGTACCTTCACGCTGTAATTCATCTCGTGCTTTCCCAGGTAAACGGCAGGGAAGCCAGGAAGGATACCTGCACCTCCCCTTCTTCAAACATGCAGGGATTTGAGGGAGGGAAGGAATTTGGCTGGCTTCCCTTCACTACGCAAAGGAAGGGAGAACAGGGATGTCTTCCCGGAAGTAACAAAATAGCTGTGGCTCAAGTTAGACTGTGGGGCAGGATGTGGAAGCCCTCGTTATGGCAATAAAAAGGTCTCAAGTACTTGGCCAGGGCGCCAGGAATACACCAACACACCGGACCAGTTCAGAAGCAGCTTTTTACATCAACGCGGTGGGAACATTTTTGTTTATTTGTTCCTCGGTGTACCTCAGTGTTAGCCAAGAGGGAAGGAGGCGGTGGTCTGTTCCCCCTCATCACAGATGTCCTCAGCTCCCTGCAAGAGCAGAAGGCTTAAAATTGGTGACACCTACATCTCCTGCTCCCTCCTACCAACCTGGGATGTTTGGCCTCACACACAGGTTTTAATTTTGCTTTAGAGGAGGGATGGCATAGCACAACCTGACTCATGCAGGAGAGGCAGAGGTTAGCATAAGAGCATCTTGTCTACTCTTCTGAAGTCAGAAAACTCTTGTTCTCCATCCCAGGACCAAATTAGCACTAATTACTCCATGTAAAACAGAGTTGCTTCAACAGGAATGAATTAGGACAACAAATTATTTAGGAATAAAGAAGACTCGCTGCTGCCTAAGCAAGCAGTCTGTTTGCACATAGAATAAAAGAGGTGCTCTCCCACAGGCGTTTTGGGAAAAAAGCACTCTCCGCTCGATTTTTTAAAAGACTTCTAACCCTCACGCCTGTTACAGTAGCCATCACAACCCACATACCAAAACCTAACCCACACCCAGCTGTTTCAGCTTCCACCATCAAAACTGCAGGTACCCTAAACACAGCAGTACCATACGTATTTCCACAGCAAAAGCGGGTTTGATGGCCACAGACGATGCTTTCAGTTACGCGAGTTTTGACTCAGGGCAGGGAGGAAGGGGGGACGCAGGCGTGCATCCTCCCATAGCCTAATGCAGGGTTTCCCAAGACAAAGAGAAGACCCTCAAATTTAGTCGAACCCTGGTAGTCCTACCAGAGTCACAACAGCACCTCCGCCTCCCACCTCTGCTTCCCAGCCTCAAACCAGCTCAACAGCGACCTGCAGGACACGCAGGGCCCCACCAACTGCAGTTGTACAGCACGTGTGCGAGCAGAGAGTGTAGAGGGCGGTGAGCTCGAGGACCACGGGTGGGGTGGACATCAGGGTTTGGAAGAGGCAAGTCTCCCATGAATGCCCATTCTGCTGGTGCACAGCGCCTGGAGGTTAGATTTAGTCCCACAGGACATGCAGCAGTGGAGATGGATTATTTGTGTGCCCTGAGGTGTACCCCACCATCACCTCCTCCCTGCACAAAACCAGCAGCACCCGACTCCAAGGGGTGGCCCCCACCTTGCTGTACTACAAAACACCTTACACTGCAAAAAACGCCACATGGGTAAACGCGGGGCAGGCATGGAAAGCAGCACAGCCATCACATGGGTTTCCAGGACCAGGCTGGAGGCATACATGAACTTCAAGGACTCCTGAAGACATCAGCCAGAGAGAAGTATGAGTGAGCCAGCTCCGGACTCGTGGCTGGGCAGATGAATGTGACAGTGCCCACGGAGCCCAAGGCACATTTCCCATGAGCTCTGGCTACACACCTACGTTTCAAGCACTAACAGGTACTATGGCTTACAGGAAAGCCATGTGAGTTGTATCAGAGAAAAAGGGTTTCCAGAATTTTTTGTGACTTTAATGAGAAGAAATCCCTTGTGATGAAAGCCACTTACAAACACTACAGATGGCAGGAAGAACAAGGTCAGGCCAGCCTCTAGCAATATCCAGGACCAGCTGCTGCCAATGAAGAAGCAAGAAATCATTCTGGACAGCTCAGGAATCACTTGCTTACCGGTAAATCTCTTCCTAAGCCCTTCAGATAGTGATTAAGGACAATGGTTCATACCCCATATATTAAATATTAATCCTTCCTGATGTGATTGCCGATGTTCCAGTTATCCGATTCAGATAACCACACACCTTCAACAGCTCAATCCTTTTCCACCCCAAACCATGTAAACACAATGTACAAAACCCAGCAGTATTTTGCAATCCAGCTAGAGAAGAGCAGGCGACACCCTCCTCGGCCTCCAAGCCTGGAAGCAAAACAGCTGGATCTCACCAAAAGCAGGAGGGAAAGAGTTAAGAGCAGGGAGGTGAATCAGCCCACTGCTATAAATGCGGACATTTACTACCTCCCTCTTTGCTCTAGTGTTTCTTCCGGTCTGCAGGCTTCAGGATGCTTATGGACCTGATCACATTCAAATGATTCCCACCGCAACAGGAAAGTCCGGGGATTTGTTTTATTTCAAGAGGAAAACGCGATTTGTGAATGAGACCAGAAAGCAGCCATGAGGCCTGACCTCCTAACCATATAACACCAAGAATAAAGTACCAGTCAGCAGCCTGTGCATCTGCTGCACTGCTCCTGACCCTATGGACGCACACGGGCGCGCTCTGTTCTACCCGAAATAACCCACCCCATGCTCCACAGTGTTTCAAGGCATCACACAGGCCATGACCGTGCAGCTGTGGCTCAGCACTCCCTTACCCAAGGCAGTTATGGCAGACCTGTGGGCCGAGCATGGCTGAGGACACACAACCTGCTCCCTTCCCGCTGGACTGGGATCTGCCGTCCTGCTGCAAACACAGAGGTTTTGAGGAGAACAGATGTAGGTCATCGGCGGGAGGAGACGGGGAGAGAGGGAATTCAAACTACTCTTCCACAAGGATGTTGACGTTGGACTTGGACCAATATCACGGATCTGCACAAAGCATCAGTTATTTGAGAGTGACATTTCAGAAAAGCAGAGCTATGTATCCTATTAGCTTGAAAACAATACAGCCGCACCAATGCCAGGACAGCAATGCCGCTGGAAACGGGAAACATCTATTTTCAGTGCCTCCCAGTATCTCCCCACTGCTTTAACAAATTGTTTTTATAAAGATCAGGCAAATGCCCCAGAGCTTCACACAGATACACCCCAAAAAAGCTCTCCAAAAGGGATGGAGAGGAACACGTGGAGGGGGAACATGGCAGCGCTCATTTTCTGCCCAGAACAGACAACAAGTCTCTCCCGCACGGCACCCTTAGGTCCCAGCGAAGCTGCAGTCCATGCCCCCCCCAAAACATCCTGGATCTTCACCTTGGTCACAGCAGAAGTTACTGGGGGAACTGGTAGCACAGTGACCATCCCCGGGGTCCTGTTCCTTATCACCAAGCTAGTTTCCCAACCTCACCGTGGCAATAGCGGCATGAGTTTGCAACTGATTCTTGACAGAAAGAGACATAAATCCTCCTCGCAAACCTGGCAGTTCCCTGCATCGCCTGCAGCCACCCCGTGCACCTCCTTCCCTGCCACTGGTGGCTGTAGCAACAGGAATTAAAATAAAGAAGGATGAAAAACTCCTGCTGGGGCTGCAGATTTATTTGCCCGCACTCCTTTCATTTCTAGAGGCCCTTGTACAGGCGAGGAAAAACCCTTAAGTGATTTCAAAGCATCCTGCATGATCGCAGCAAGCTTCCCCCAGTCACAGACAGGCAGAGAAGGGATGACTAATTTTTTTAGCATAATACACTGCAGCGAGTGTCCTGTGAACAAGCAAGTAAATTCCTGAGGCTCTCGGCAAGGACCCCGCTGCTCCTTGCGAAACTTCCCAGCTGGAACCTCACTGCCGAAAAGCCAGAAAACATCGTTCTTCCCTCCTCCAACAAACAGGGGCTGGGATTCCTTTCACGACAGTATTTGGATTTTAATGTCAGTCCATATTTAGCAAGAGGAAAAAAAGCCTCCCTTCCTTCCTGTCACATTTTCCACCCTTGATGACATCCAAGATCAGAAATAAGCAAGTGCTGGCCGAGGAGGAAGAACGCATCTACCGAGCGTGGGAGAGCCCAGAGCGTCGCAGCCCATACGTTCCCATTTGGGATGTGCCAGGAGATACCAGCGAAGAGGGGACACAGCCCTCGGACCTGGTGGCAAGGAGGATTGTCCCCTCCAACGCTCCGGCTTGAAGCATCTCCCCGAGGGATGGCATAGGGCGGGAGCCAGGCTGGCAGCCTACAGGGCTGGCTGGAGTACCCCTCCCAAAAAGAAGTGTTATGTCCCCAGCACAGGCCAAGAGCTGCCGAGGAGGCCGTGGGTCAGGCCCAGGACGGCTGGTGGGCGGCTCACTCACGAGGGGCCCAGTGCCAGACCCCTGGTGTCCTGCATGACGGTGTCCACGGAGCCCGGCCATCCTGCAGTGGGGCGAGGGGAGCCGTGGTGGGGAGGAGGCGGCTGGCAATCGTGGGGTCAGACTGGGGCCCGGCAGTGTGCCCCATCCGCGGGGTGTCAGAGGGGGGTCCCCAGTTCAGACCCCCTTGGCCGCCCCCACGGGAGCCGGGAGGAGGGGGCCGTGGGTTGCCGCAGACCCACGTGTGGAAGTTCGCACGCCCCAACCCGCGATTCACTTTTAATTTTTACTATTAAAAAATAAAACCCGTGGCGGGAGTGGCGGGAGTGGCGGNCCATGCGGGCACAGCGGGATCCCTCCGCCAGGTGCCCGGGGGGGGAGAGGTTGCCGTTACGGTGCTGCCATCTGCCGGTGCCGGGCAGACGGCCCTGTCCCGCGGGTGGAACGGGAAAGGGGGATCCTCCGCCCCTCCTTTCCCGTCCCGCCGCCATGGGGTCCG
>VXBO01007957.1:130669-142287 GCA_013400135.1 Rhinoptilus africanus
CGCGCAGAGGCCGCGGACACGCGTGGGCGCCGCCCGGAGAGGCCCCGCCCGGCGACCCCCCCCACCCCGTCTCCATAACAACCCCGGGCCCGTCCCCCCTGTCGGGCGGTCGCTCACCTGCGGGGCGGCGGGCGGCGCCGGGCCGGGCCCGCTCCTTCTCCCTCGCTGGCTCTCGCCGCCGCCCAACGGCTCCGGTGCGACGCCGCGGCGGCCGGCCGCGACCATGGACGCCGCGCCGCGGGAGGGCGCGGGGGTCAGGGNCGGCGGGAGCAGGTAGGGGGATCCCGCCGCGGAGGGACGGGGCGCGGCCGGATGGTGGCGGAGCCGAGCGGGGCCCTCTGGGGTGTGTTTTAAACTTCTTTTGAAGTAAATAAACTTCTTTCCCTCTCCCCGGGAGCGGGAAGGCCGAGCTGCGGGGCAGGGTGGAGAGAGCGCGTAGGGTCCCGCCGCAGCCGGCCCTTCCCGCGCCGCCATTTCCCCGCGTTATTGCTTCCCCTCCGCCGCCTCGCCCGCGGCCTGGAGCGGGATCCCGGCCTGCGCCCGCTTCGCCTGGCGCGGCCGGGCTGGGATCCACCCGAATGAAGAGTGGCTGGGGGGCCGCCGGGGGGGGCTGGGTTTGCGAGGGCAGAGCTGAACTTTAACCCGAGTGGTTTTGCCTTGTGCGTTTTCCGGTTAGGATTTCCCCCTGCGCCGATCGCTCCAGGTTCCTATGGAAAAGGCCAATCCAAGGGCCTGTCGGGAAGCCGAGCGTGGCCAGCAGCCCTCTGCTCACGTCAAGGGTCTGTCTGTGTCTCACGGCAGGTGCTGAGCCAGGATGGGTTTTGCCGAAGATGAAGTGTATGGCTACATTATGAAAAACCTCAAGAATTTCAGGAATATCCGCGTGGCATCGCTGGCCGATTCCCTGACCTGCCTGACCGATGCTGACAGGGTAATTCCCTGCTTTCCCGAGTCCTGACAGGCTCCTTCTCCATCGTATAGGTCAGGCAACATATAACTGCTTTACCTCCATGCCGGACCCTCTCATAGATCCGCTGTGTGTTTCGTTTAGGATGAGCTTCACACCCGGGAGGAAATGCGGGGCAGCCAGGCGACTGTCTATAAGCTTTACCAGCACCTGAAGTGCCGGCAGGGTTGGGTGCCGGATCTCATCAACGCGCTGCGCCAGAACAACGCGGGGCACCTGGCCGACGAGCTGCAGCACGTATACGACTCCTGGCAAGCCCGTAAGTAGCCTCGTCATCCCTGGCTGCTGCCCCGGGGGTCTGGTGGAGATGAGGACCCAAACCACATCTCCTGATGTGCACCAAGCAGCTGGCCTCTCTCCCTGCCCTGGCTTCCCAGAGGCCTGGGGGTGTCTGTGACCATCCTCAAGGACGTCCCTCACTGTAGTGACGTGCCTGAGGATGGCAGGGTCCCTGTTTGAAGGTGCTTAGGTTGTCAGTGGTATGGGTTTC
This sequence comes from Rhinoptilus africanus, assembly GCA_013400135.1. Taxonomy (NCBI): domain Eukaryota; kingdom Metazoa; phylum Chordata; class Aves; order Charadriiformes; family Glareolidae; genus Rhinoptilus; species Rhinoptilus africanus. The sequence continues at coordinate 132,127 of VXBO01007957.1, forward strand.
TTGTCTGAGGAAAGGTGAATTAAGGGGTGCTGCAGGCTTGGATGATGTGGGGACAGAGCAAGGGTACATGAGGGGCTGCCTCGGCCCCACACTCATCCTCTGCCTCTTGTGTCTTTTCCCTCGGCATCCCCACTCACAAACAGCCTTGGCTTCTCCAGGTCCCCCAGCTCCTGCTGCTTCCTCCCCGCTTCCAGCAGCCAACAATGGCCGTCCTGCCATCTCCTCCGTCAGTGCCCAGACACCGTCCCCAGGGCCGAACCCTGCTCCACGAGCCCCGCTGGCTGAGCGGCCACACCAAGACCTGCCGACCAGCAGCCGTCCCTCTCTCCTGCCCAGTGATGCCACCGCTGCAAGCACAGACCTGGATGCCAGGGCCCCGGTGCAGGAATCGGTGAGCAGGGCACACGTCAGACAGGAACATAAAGGTCGCTTTTAGACCGAAGTGTTGGTGCAGTGGGGTGTGGGGAGCCCGTGGTAGGGCCAGGCTTGTTCAGGGACAGCCCAGGAACCTCTTGCTGCTAATCTCTGCTGCGTACTTGCTGCATCTGGTAACTTACAGCCACATATGGGCCTGTAACTGCTCCCCTCTCCTGCTTCCCCTCTATGGGTGGGAGATGCAGAGTCTGCTCTGTTAGTCCAGGCTCCCCTCCACAACCCCTGACCCCATGCAGACCTCCTGTGAGCCCTGTGATGGCTACCAAGGAGAGACCCCTTCATCACCAGCCTTGTGTAGGTCACTGGGTCAGAGTTTGGGGCACGCTGGTGGTCCTCCATTCCTTCATCCTGGCACAGCAATTTAACACAGCTCGTTTCCTTCCAGCTCCCAAAAAACCTCCTGGAACAAGAAAGTCACCGGCCACCTCCACCTGGTAGCATAGTCTATGATGGAGGGAGTGATGAGCGTAGTGGAGAGGAGCATCTCCCACACCCCACCAAGGCCATGCAGGTGGCAGCGGGGACCCTTGTGGCAGCCAGCGTGCCCGTGCCATCAGCTGCCACCCCCGAGTGGGGCCGGGACTGGCTGAGCCGCCAGCAGCACCCGGTGTGTGTGGACAACGGGTGTTTCGGGAATGCCAACCACCTGCAACGTGGTGCACCACGCTTGGGTCTGGGCGGATCTCTTCTGCCAAGGGACACAGGCGTTACTTGCAGCCCTGAGCAGCCCAGGAACGAGCCTGAAGAGGATGTCTACATCTCCACTGAGTTGCCTCAAAGGCTGGAGGAGACCGCTCGCAGCACGGGGCAGCAGCCCCCAAATGCACTGTCAAAAAAATCAGCTATGCCCAACCCTGAGCATGGTGAGCCCCCAGGCAGCTTCGTGGATGTGCGCAGCCCCCTCCTCATACAGCAGCAGTTTGATGCGGAGCAGAAGCAGGCCAGGATGCTGCAAGAGCAGAGAGGAGATGAAGGTAGGTTTCCTTCCTGGCAGTTCTATGTAGCCACTGTGCTGATGGGGAGCAGGGTTGAAGGTACTGCTGGATGCTCATCCTGCTTGACAGTGAGGATGGAGAATGGCAGAGAAGGTGCAGGTGTGGGGTAGGGCCCCGCTGGGAGGCCATGGAGACCCTCCCAAAGAACATGGTAACGTGGCTCTTGGTAGAGGATAACCCAAGGTTTTGTCTGCCTTTGTGGCCCATGAGCACTCATGGAGGTGCAGAGAGCAGCTCTCTGTGCCTTCCTCTCCCATCTCCTGGGCTGCAGCGACCTCCTTCAGGAAGGGAGAGAGCAGAAATTGGGTTGTGCAGAAATCCAACCTCGCTGCTTGTGTTCCCCTGGTTTTTCCTCTAGTCGTTGTTGCTCGCTGTATTTTGGCACAACATCCTGACCAGGGCTTGGCAGAGGCACTTGCTTCATTTCCAATGTAGAACACCCCAGTTGAGTGTCTCAGCACCCCCATTTTAGCAGCCTGGGGCCACGTCACTCTTGAAGGGAGGAACAGATTGGGGGTGCTGGCTTGCTGGTGCCATCTGGTTTAACTGCACCTGTGAGGAGAGTTTTGGTGCCACAGCAGAGCCAGGGCCACACAGGCGGCATCCAGCAACGCTGGGTCCTGCTCCCTGTGTGACCTTCTCAGCTCTGGGAGTATCCAGTTGCAGTGTCCTCGAAGAAGAGCAAAACTCACCTTTTAGGTCTCCAGATTAATGTAATAAATTTTGTTTTGTCCCCAACAGATACTCGGATGGAAACAACCACCCCAGTCACTACCCCTGCACCCAGAGATGCTTCCGCATCCTGTGACACCTCCCTGAAGCCTCCTGTACAAGAGAGAAACTGGTCCATGGGGGAGACTGCCAGCAGCACTGCCTCCGTGCTGACGAAAGAGAAAGTAGGTGACCTTTCCTGTTACCACTTGCATTTCATTCAGGTCCTTGCAAGCTCCCCCTGGCCAGGGGCAGTGTAAGATTTTGGGCTGGTGGAGAGTTTATTCAGGGCTTTTTTTCCCCCACTGCGTTCACGTCCCCATTTGGATGCTATACTTTGGACCATGGGACAAGGGAGCTGAGATTTGTCAGGCTTTGACTTCTTATTTTCCCTCCTTGACTTGTCAGTCTGTCTCCTGGCTTCCAGGTGCCTTTTTCCACCCCTCTCCTCACTGCTTTGCTCCCCTTCCTTCCCGTATCTCCCCAAATCCCAAAGGCTCCCCGGAGCCCCAACACTCCCTGCCCCTCATAGTTACCTGTGACCCAACCTCGCTGTTGGTGGCTGGAGATGCAGCGGTTGAGTGATGAAGTGGGCTTGTTGCATGACATGGGTGCCTGAGACCAGGCCAGATGGCTGCTGCCTGTGCCATCCAGCCCCTCTCCTTGTTTCCCAAAGGTCCTCCCCTCGATGGACCCTCTCCCAAATGTTGCAGGAAGCTTTGAAGGCACATCTGGGAGGATGGCACCCGAGGTGAGCTCTGCCACGAGCATCTGGGCGCCTTGCAGCAATGTGGAGAGGGACGTGGAGCTCAGCAAGCCTGGTGTCCTCCTCTCCGTGGATAGGGAGAGACCAGGGGCAACTGGCAGATGCCCGAGCTCTCATGGGCCCAGCAGCTCCTATTCTGGAGCATCTGATAACCTCACCTTCATCAGTGACCCGCTCATGATAAGCACAGATAGCTCGAGCTCGGGAGAAACACTCTCCAGAGTCTCCTTGGGATGCCCGGCTCCAATGGCTCATGAAGACCCCAGGGGAGAGGAGGCAGCTGGAGCAAGCAGAGACTCCTGTCCACTTCCTAGCTCAGACAGCATCTCCCTGGGCACCCACGAGGTTCGTGTGGACCATGACCCCAGCATCCAGCTTGGGGTAGGCAGCAACCTCCAAGATGGAGCCAGTCCCCTTGGAAACCCTACGATTCTTGTCTCGAAGAGAGGCCATAGCACTGTGACCAGCTCGTCTCAGGCCAGAGTCCCCTCAGGGGACAGCAATGGGCCATCCCTGCCATACATCATTCCAGCTGTGGGTATCGCTCTGATTTCAGCTGTGGCATTTCTGGTGTACGCTCGATTGCGGAAATAGCGCTGGAGTGGATGGGATGCCACGACCCTCACTCAGCCTGGGCAATTCCTCTTTGTAGTAGGAATATGGCCAACACATTTGAAGCCTGAAGAGCAGCAGTGGGTGGGCGGTAGGGATGTTGTTAAATCTCTTTCTGGAAGTTTTGCTGGAAGGGGCCTTGGTTTGTGTGATGCTGTTGGGTTTGTGTCTGTTCCTCCCCGCCTGATTTCCCAAGCATCTTCTTGTCTGTAGCCTTCTCCTTTTACACCCACAGAGAGGCTCCCACTCAGGGAATGATCTCTTGAGTCAAAAAAGAAAGTTCTCATGGTGATTCTCCATGTCTTCCTTGACTGGTCTGAGGGAAACATGTCCGGGTGGTCCCAAGGGTAATCCCCCTGAGTCCCTCCAGGCAGTGCAGCGAGGAGAGGTTTTGCAGGCGTCCTGTAAAAGTGGAGCTGATTTTGTTCGCTCTGTTCATCTCGGCTTGAAAATGTGTCCAGGGGTCTGTGCAGCAGCCTTCACCAGGTGCCTTATGTTTGCCTTACTTGGTGTCTCCGGCTCTGCTGCTGGGACCTTGGCTCATCCCTGCTGCTCCTTTCCCCCGGTGCTGGGTGCCTGGGCAGGACCCCGGTGCAGCAAGTCACTCTGCCTTCTGCTCATTCGTGATGAGAGATGTTCCCATAATGAGAAAGCACCAGGCCAGACTGCGTGTGAGCTGTTCCCTCTCCTGGGAGCTGTTGTCCTGCTTTGGTGCTTTGCTTTGTAGCATCATCCCCTGGTCCTGAAGATTGGGGATGGGCTCTGGGATCGATTCATGCAGCACTGACACTCTGGGGATAAAGCTGAGGGTCAGTAAAGAGCCGCATCTAACCAGCTTTCTTGAGGATCAGCATCATTTCATAGAATCATAGAATTGTAGAATTGCTGAGGTTGGAAGGGACCTTTAAGATCATCAGCTCCAACCATTAACCCACCCTGACAAAACCCCCTTCTAAACCATGTCCCTAAGTACCACATCTACCCTTTTCTTAAACACCTCCAGGGATGGTGAATCCNCCTTTCTGCCGGGCAGCTTTCGAGCCACTCTGCCCTGAGCCTGTAGCGCTGCTGGGGGTTCTTGTGACCCAAGTGCAGGACCCAGCACTTGGCCTTGTTGAACCTCATGCCATTGGCCTCAGCCCATCGATCCAGCCTGTCCAGATCCCTCTGCAGAGCCAACCTACCCTCCAGCAGATCAACACTCCCGCCTAGTTCAGTGTCATCTGCGAACTTACTGAGGGTGTATTCAATCCCCTCATCCAGATCGTTGATAAAGATATTCAAGAGAACTGGCCCCAGCACCGAGCCCTGGGGAACACCTGCTCCAAGCAGGGAAAGGGGGTTATGCTTTAAGAGGAACATTTCATGCCATGCCAGCATTAAGCAGACTTAGTTCCACACAGGATAGTTTGGTGTCTTTGCTCTTTGGGCTGTATTTTTTGAGCCTGGCTAGGAGGGTGGATATAGTTCTTAGCTTTCCTGGCACCTGGTGCTGTGGGATAAGAATATAGGAAGCTTGGGTCCAGGCTGGGGCACAAATAGGATCGACCCTGTGCACTGCGGGGAGGCCATAACCAGTGGCTGAGATGCTCTGGGTTATCTTGAAGGTCCCATTTAAAATTACGGCCTGTAATTTTCCTGCTATCCCCAGAGATCAGCTTGGAGTGCAAGGGGATTGGGCTGCAAGATTTATGAAATAAAATCCTCAGATCCAAATAAATATCCCCAGCTTTCCCTTGCCCAGGGCAGCTTTCGGGGGCTGAAGCGACCCTGCTCCGTTGCTGCTGGTGGGCATTTCTAACTCTAGGCAGAGTTAAGTGCCGCCTGCTGGTGTCGCTGTGCCTGCAGGTTGTTTGCTGTCTCTCATCTACTCCCTCCCAAAAGCACAGGGGCACAAAAGTAACAGAGCTACTTTTTTTTTTTTTAGTTAGAGGGTTACTGTAGCTAGAGGTTTTCAATTTTCTTTTTTTTTTTTGAAGCTCCAAAGATGCCAGTGCAGACTTTGAGGTTGTCCTACCCTCCTGTGACCTGCTGTGTGGGCAACAGGGGAGCTGTGGCAGGAGGCAGGACTGAGCAAAACATGTGTCAATCTGGTGGTGGAATTGCACAGCAGAAGGCTCGTACCATGGGCTGGCACAGTTTGAATCCGGCGAGCCCGCAAGGATGCCGTGGGCATTAAACTGTTGCAGTGGCCTGGTGCTCACGGCCAGGCTGCACTCCTAATCCAGGCTGTTGCTTCTTCCCTGCTTTACCGTGTCCAGTAACTTATTCCTCCTGGATTCCTTCCATTTGGCTAATGGAAATTCCCAAAATACGACCTTCTGCTGGCAGGGGAGCAGGAGGGAGGTGGGCTCCCTGACATCTGGCCGCAAAGTGCAGCCATCGTACCTGGAGCTCGACCTGTGGTGGGAAGGGTCTGTCAACCTGGTAATGGGGCAAACAGCTGCTCCTCCCTCCAAACGCTTCTCCTTTGACCAAAAATGCAAGAAGTGCCTCCCTTAAATGGTAAGGACAATAAATATATGCGATAGTGAGGTGTTGGTTTTGATCTGATGGAGCTGCTCTCCAGGTGAACTTCAGATGTTCATCGCTTGCTCGATGCCTGGCACTTTATCCCTCAGAGGAAGGAAGGGTGCTTTTAAATACCCTTGACCTCCTCTGTTGGGAGAGGGAACATGGGGGCTGTCCCCCCCATTTGAAGACAACATGGTGACTTGTCCGAAACCTCCCTGCAGGCAGGGAGAAGGACCCGGGATTCCCCTTCAGCGATCCCCATTAAGCTGCTATTTTTTCCTCAGCTTTCATAATTTTGTCAGTGAGGGCTTTGAAGAGATCCATCACCTCCCTGTGAAAGCTGCAGTTTCCAGCACTAAGAGTTGCTCTTTATTTGCAGTGAGTAAAGAAATCTCCCCAAATCCTTTCGCCTTGTTAAAAGGCTTGTGAGTATTGCACCGAAATAAAGCAAAGTACGTGAACCTGCATAACCACACTGCAGTATCCATCCCAAAATTCATTAAAGGGGGAGGGGGCGTGTGCCTTCACATGCTTTCGGTGTGATTCGGAGGAAGTCTGTGAGATCCCAAACCAGCAGCATCCGTACCAAGGCCCTCTTCTCTGATGCTTTACTTGCCTGCAAAATTCTTCACATATTTTCCCACTACTTTTTAGCAATGGCTGGTATGCTTTGCCTTTTCACGTCAAATCACTCTTGTGAAACAGCTCGTTTCTCACCACTTCAGACTCGATAAAAGCACACCTTGAGTTTTCTGCTGCGAAGTGCCCGTATTTTCACAGTTGCAATGTAGCACTTTAAAAGTGGGATCAGCAGGTGAACCTGCAGGAGGGAACTGTGTCCCTGCAAATCTTTAGAAAAAAAAAAAAAGCCTTTACTAACTGTGTAATAAAATCGTTTGCCACTTCACACTCAACTCGTGACATTGCTGTGTGTGTTTGTAAGATGAGGGGGATGCATCTGAGCTTTTGAACCCTCTGTGGAGCAAGGAAAGTTTTCACGTAGAAGTTGACTGGAGAATTAATTCACCTGACTTACCTGCTCAGGGAGTGGGGTCTGCAAAGAAGGATCCGAACAGCCCTCCTCGGCTTTTCTGGGGTGTTGCTCAAGTTCATACACCTTGGTTTTCTCATTTAAGAAGACAGATGCTTTTAATTAGAGAAGGCTTTTGGTACCACTTTTGTCATATAGAATTTAAGCAGCCCCATCTGTGAGAGCTGGACCGTTTCCCTTGCTGTGGAGGTGTGTTTGGATGTCCTGGAGAACCCTTACCTGCATATTGAGGAGCACCTGCTGGGCATTTGGCTTCCTTGCATCTTCCTCAGCCAACCTCCGGGCAGCCACTTCCAGTCAGACCCTTCCTTTGATCTTGAGGGTTACATATTGGGCATGTTGAGGTGACATCTCCTGTTCCAGCCTCCCAGAGACTAGAGGTGACCTCTCAGGGTTTGGGGGTAGGTTCAGACAGGGGCAGGTAAAGCTCTCTCTTGTTTCTACCATTGTCTGGACCTGTGCCAGGGTCTTAATGGGCAGGAGGTTTATGAAACCGTTGCCAGAGGAAATGCTTTGAAGGGCACCACTGGCAGGGACACAGTGAGACTGAGGCCATCAGTCCATACCAGGAAGAGGTGTAAAGGATTTGGGGAAGTTCTCCATCGAGCACAGTTCCTGGTCTAGAGGATGCCCACCACAGCCGGTGATAGGAAGCCCAGGTGACAGGTTCAGGATGAAGACGGGAAGTGTGGTTCTCGAAGCAGCGAGAAGGTCTCCTCAGGGTGATGTGGTTGCCAGAGGGGAACTAGAGGAGAAACGCACCAAAGGCTTTAAGTAGAGGTCTGAGCTGCATGCTGTTGCAAGCTGGAAGACTCTGGAAGAAATAAGGCCAAAGGCAGCTGTGGCTGAGTGGTGGCAGGCTGGGAGGGAAGGGACTGGATGTAAGCGGATGGACGCCATGAGCAGATGTGTGCTGAGGTGGACAGTGTGCAGTGAGCCCAGCACATTCCCCACGGTTCATCCTTCATGATCAGATTGTCTGGTTGAAGGAGATCCCGGGATCTTGCACAAAAAAGGGAGCTGGGCCACCTTTGCCACCCTGGGTTCAGCTCTGGTGTGCAGCCATGGTTGGTGCCCAGGTGCTGCTCCTCATCTGACGAACAGCTTTGGGCTCGGCCTGACGTGCAAAAAAGAGACACCAATATCAGCGAAACCAGCGCTGTGCCTATCTGTGGCTCACCCCTCGCTGGGAGGGAGCCCTAGAGGTGAGCTGGCCTGCGGTGCGTGCCTTTTGGGGATGAGTGGGAAGCAGCGTGATGGAAATAGCCCTTTGCAGCGGCGTTACGTGCCCTCTCCGTGCTGCCTCTTACGGAAGAGGCTCCCAAGAGCGCTGCTGTGTGTTCACAGCCGAGACGGCCTGCTGGCTCTCCTCACTTTCTGCTTTCCCGGCTAGAACTCTTGACGTACAACCCAGGTATATGAAACACACTCCGAGCTTGGTACTGACAATACTCTGAACTTGAGGCAGCGAAGCTCAGTGAGTTCAGTTTTTAACAAAATGAGGGCGGCGCTTTCATGAAGAAGGGTTATTTTTATTCAGAGAGGTTATGCTTTATCTCCTATTGGTACCAACATCATCTATATGCTTTCTGCACTTGCCCAGCAGGATATCAAAATTATACAGATGAAATTTGACCCGTCTCTTTGTCCTGTTTTCACCACAACAACCAGAATTCAGCACATTCTTACTGAAATTATTACACCTTTTTTGAACGTCAGTTGCTTATCTCTTTGGTATCGAATTAATGCCTGAGGATTGCGGTGAGCTGAGATTAACACGATGCAGGTGAAGAGCACTGTGGGTCACTGGGTTGTAGTTCCACGCTTGGCCATGCGCTAGGTATGTCAGGCGTCAATTAACATTCCACCTAGGAACCTCCATTGTGTTACAACGGGAGCGGTTACAGCATAATATAGCCTGGGAGCCTATTTTCCTCTTGAATGTCATCCTGCCGATCGCTGCTTGCACCCCTGTTTATGGTCACTTCAATTTTTCTGCTGCCTGGATGGATCCTGCTGTAGTTGTTAGCACAGCATTGATAAACTCAGGGCCAGAGTTTAAAGAATAGGATGCATCAGCACTTAAATTACTTAAATTATGTTGTGATTTGTAGTGGAGCTGAGTTGGGTCAGATGTATCCTGAATCCTTGACCCTTGTTTCTTCGTCTCTCCTGCTCAGTCTCCTGTCTGGGTTCCCATTTTGTCATGACCATCCTTTCTACTGCACTTGCAAGATCTTTGGAGAACTCATGTGTTTCCTTCTGCCCTCACTGTAGGAAGGGGTTTGGATCCAGCCTGATCTCTGGGGCCTTGTGCTGGGAACCGGGACTTCTTTCTGCTGTCCATCCGTCTGTTCCTCTGTAGGAGGGAAACCTTAGCTCTCCCCAACAAGGCCAGAGCCTACTAGTCCAGGATGTGTTGAGCTCAGAAACATCTGCTGCCGTTTCACTTCGTTTTAGCGCCATTTGCGGCCCAGAGAGGCAGCCTCCCACGATCAGTCTTTCCGGCATGGCTATGGGAGCATCACAGTGACAGTCTGGAGCTCCCCAGAGGTGGCTAATGAAGGAGGAGCTGGAGGAAGGGGCAAGCTGTAGACAGGGAATGGTGTTTAGGCCCCAGGCCTACGTGGCCTAAATGGCTCTGCCATGGAGGGCAGGCCGTGGCGGAGGCCGTGGGGCGCAGGCCCGATGTGGCGGGGTCCAGGGGGCCGCGGAGCCGCCCCTTCGTGAGGGGATGAAGGAGGTCCCGCTATTTGCATATGCCAAATGTATGCAAATAAGCCCCCCCCGCGCGGCCCTGTCTAACTGGGCCTACTGCGATCTTCCTTACGGGCCCCTTCTGCGTTGCCATAGTTATCTGGTCTGTCAATCAGCCAGTCTTCTCCCGCCCCGACCGCGCAGCCGCCTCACATCATTGGATAGTTGTCGCGTCATTCTCTGCCCTAAGGAAAACTATAGGCCAATGCTGCCGCATATGCGCCCGCCCCCGCGGGCGCCTTAATCCCCGCCCCATGCCGCGATCGCGCATTCGGATTGGGTAGTCGCGCTTGTCACTTCCCGCGGCCGAGCGCGGGGGG
>VXBO01007957.1:142405-160960 GCA_013400135.1 Rhinoptilus africanus
GGTGGGGCTGGGGCGCCGGTGGGGAACGGGCCCGGTATGGGGAGAGGCCGGTGGGGCCGCGGTGGGGCGGCGAGCTGAGCTGGCTTCGGTGGGGCAGGAGGCAGAGGCCGGGGACCTCGGAGCGAGGGGGGAGGGAAGGTCGCCGGCGGGGACGCGGGGTGAGGAAGAGGAGGCAGAAGGAGAGACGGAGGGTGTGGGGCGCGCGGCCAGAGCCAGGGGGGGGTGGTGGCCTGTCTGGGCCGGGAGCTGGTGGGAGAAGAGCGATGGAGAGCAAAGAGAAGGGTGTAAATTTGGGTAGGGGAGAGCCCTGCAGGTCCGGCAGGGACCGGGCACCGGCCGAACCAGGCTTTGTAAGGCAGGAACACCCCATCCCCCGGGCCACGGTTTTAAACGCCGTGTGGGGAACGGTCTGTGGAGCGAGTGAGGCGCAAAATGGATGTCAGCCTTCATTTTGGCAGCAGCGGGAGCTGCCGCTGGGGTGGCCGTGGCTGGTGGCTTCCTTCGGCCATGGCTGAAGTGGAACCGGGTGAGTGTTTCCGCACTGGCGCTGGAGCTCTTCCCCTTGGAAGGAAATTGACATCCCCTGAAAATGAAATCGCGTCACCGTGGTTCCCCGTTACCCGCACAGCTATTGAAGGACATCAGCAAATGAACCCAGGAATCAAAATTGCCCTGCATCTCCCTGCAAGGCTCTGTCTGTCGGCTGGCAGTGCGGAGATGCTACTGTTACCGTATTAACGTAACGTTTTAAATAGCGTTCTTTCTAGTTTTTTTGGTTGCCAAGAAAAAAGGAAGCTCCTCTTTTGCCCTTAGTGTGAAAAATGGGAATTACATCTCAAAAGGCTTTCAAAGACATTTGCTGAACGGGGTGCTGTTTGCGTTACTAATTGGAGGCAAGTGCAGCTCAGCAGTGCTAACGAAGCGTCAGCGTGGCTGTGCGAACCTGTTCGCTTCGCCTCTCCCCTCCTTTCCTTGCCAGATCCTGCTGGATTGCCGGAGTGATCCTGCACCAGGAAATGATGGCCAAGTTAATGTTGAATAACTCAGGTAATTAAGGGGTTTTCTGCTTACTCAGGAATTAATAGGACGGAAGAGAAATTTAGTTGGAGGGGGTGTAATGGCACTAGCAGTGGTGAGCATCCTTGTGATTTATGTGTGGCAAAACCAGCTTTGTATGTGCAAGTCTGCTGGTGCGGCTGTCGTCGTGAGGAAATCACAGCAAAACACGCCAGTGGGATCTGTGGAGTTGTTAATTACAGACATGCTAGTTAGTAGGTTGCAGCTAGCTGTAGGGAAATGAAGGAGATCTCCGGCATGAAAATTAGGGTGGACATAGATGGAGCTATCCATTAGGTGATAATACTCTTCTGCCTTGCTTGAGGGCAGTTTCTGGGTCTTCTGTGGAAAATTTAGTTCAGAGTTGGGCATTGAGGTTCTGGTTTGCCACAGTAAAGTTCAATGCAGAGACTGGTGTGGGACACTTCTAGGAAAACAGGTGTTCTGGCAGCTTCCAAGACAAGATTTGGATCCAGTCTGGAAGGTCAGCGGAGTACGATTCGGGATTATGGCATAGCCTGTATTTCCTAAATGGTTTTCCTGATAATTGGAAGAAAAATATGCTTGAGCGGGTACATCCCTTAATAGGGAAAACGTCTGATGTCAGAGTAAATTACGTTTTGAAGTTAAAATGCTCGATCCCACATGAAGGAAGATTCAAGCAAGCCTAAATGAAAGCAAACCGCTTAATGGGCGTATGATCAAAAATGTCCTACTTTAGCTCCCACTTGTCTGCTGCTGGTACGTGGCAAACAAGCTCGGTGACCTTGAGGCTTGTCTTGCTGCCTGTGCTGGCAGATGCCCTGGCAGATGAGCCCCGCTTCCCCGGGAATGAAAGGATTTCAGCGGGCTGCGGTTCAAGCTCGTGATCTTTCTTCCTCCGTAGTCGCCTGCCTGCACCAGCGATGTGCGGCGAGGACTGTTCCACTGCAGAGATCAGGGCAGGTCTGAGACCGAGGGGAATCAAATCGGGTATATCGGAAATAACCCCACCTCCAGCAGTACAGTCGATGTCAGAGCTGTGTGCTTTTGTGTGTCTTGGGCTATTAAACATTTCTTGGTGCACTTCATAGGAACTAAAGAGCTTTATCGCAGACACTGTGACTTTCAGTGTGCCACAGGCAAGAGGAGAAGAAGTCAAGGACGCTGTTGCTTTCAGAAGAGAGTGAGAAGTGTCCTTGAAAATGCTGTGAAGGAGAGATTTGTTGAAGCTCCTAGCTGCTTTGGTCTATTATGTTGGTGAAGAGGAGCTTGACAGGATTATTAGTACAGGCAGAAAATGCTTTGCCAGCTCCAGAGAATACAGAAGAATTCCTTTCTGGTAATGAATTATTGGAACCATTATTGAAATCTACACTTGAAAACTGGACTGGAAATTCCCCGGATGAGTAAAGAGGATATTCACATTTACTGTAACATAATTGTGGGATACCAAATGGCTTGCTGTGGGTAGGTTTAAGTGCCAGGCATAAAACCGATGATCACCACATCATAATGATCGGGGAAATATTTTATTGTAATGAATATTCCTTATGATAAGAGAAACAGGTAAGCGATTCAGTTCATCAGCTTCCCTCCTTTTCTCCTTCCCCCAGCCTCTCCTAGCTCTCCTGTGCTGCTCTTCTGCTCCTTCATGGAAACCTGGTTTCCTTGGTAGAGATGAGGTTAGGTTATTTCTCTGGGTAACAAAGTATGCTGCTTCTTTCTGTAGCCTGTTTATTAGTTCTCTCTCTCAAAAAAACGAGGCTTGTTTTGATCTTTTTGCTGGGCATCATCCATAATATTTTACTGTTTGACAAAAGGAGAGGGGAAGTAAGTTGCATAAAGCGTGTTTGTATTGTAGGGTATTCATGACTTCCAAAATAAAGCCGATACGTAAAATCTCAAGAACATCCTGCAAATAGTTTCTAAAAATGTATGCATGTGTGGTTTAAAAAAACCCAAACACCAAACCCATGCCCTCATCCTTTCTGTAGTCCTTTCAACTGATCCTTTTTTTTTTTCTTAAGTTTCAGTATCTTCTGCTGGAATCACGGGAAGACGTAATGCACACGTGGCTTTAAATTCTCAATATACACATTATCCAAGTAGAGGTACAAATAAAAGACGGTTTTGGTAGCTCCTTTGCAGTACAAAATTTAATCTTTGATTTTCAAATACCTTTTTATGTTTTGGAATTGTGTATGAAATGTGAATTGCTAGCAGAGCCTATTTTTAGAGGTGGAAGGATATGTAGACTTAGTGTTGCTTTATATTAAATGCTGATGAGTATTTTTTTCCCCAGCTGTAACATTTTCATCGTGGTATAGCACTGTTAAAATATAACATTGAATATTTCAGGGTAAGTGTAGAGATGCTGTCGTATGCTCAACTAAATCCTCAGTCTTCGTTGCTCCTCTGCAGGCAAATCTTTTTAGCTTCTGGTATAATTGGCTCCTAACTTAAGGATCAGTCTGAAATACTACTTGAGCTGCTTGTCGTATGAAGAAAATCCACCATGGAGATCTTTAATTATATCGCCTCTTTCATCTCGACACTTCTGTAGCTCTCAAAATAAGTCTGTTGAGGTTTTTTTTTTTTATTATTTATATAGTGTCCAGTTTTATAAAGTAATTTACATAACAAATAAAGTCATTGTATTTTTCTTGCCCCAAAGAGCTTACAGTCTAACGCTGAAAGGGATTTGAAGATGAAGGGAGGGTGGGAGCGCTCTTGCTGTGGTAACCCATCGTGTCCTTGAGCTGTGCTGTGTGTGAGGTTATTCAGTGCTGGCTGTTAGCCCTTAGCTTTGTTTGCAGACTGCTCTTTTGTTTGTTGGTGCATCCATAGATTTGCCCATTAGAAGAAGGTTTATTTTCAAGGCAAAGAGCTGTCTGTAAATCATGCGTAAGAAAGTGCATGTATAGAGCTGCTTTTTAAAAGCATCTGTGCTACGAGAAAACAATATTTTGTCAGGCCAAAAGATGAAGAATTTTTTTCTTAGAAAAAAATTGCTTGAAGATACCTTATAACTGCTGTTGCAATATGTTGCATTAGGGAAGCAAATGAAAATAAGGCTCATTATTGTGTGCCCGATCTGCTGAGTGGTGCCACGATCTTGCCGGTTCCGTAAGTCACCTTTGTATCCCGGCTACTTTCCACACTGAATACCATTGGATACAATTTTTTTGTCTTGCACAATGTTTGAGAGTGGGGTTATTGGCTGTCATTGTGCTAACAAAGTAAATAGAGAGTTTCTTCAAGGAAAAAGACTGTAGAAGGTTTTCAATGGAGAGCAGTTCTGGTTTTGAGAAGAGGATTTCCTGCCTTTCTTGTAAATGTCCAAATGCTCAGGGAGAAACTAAACACTTCCTGGAAGGTCATGGAATCACAGAACAATTTGGTTTGGAAGGGACCTTTCAAGGTCATTAGTCCAACCCCCCTGCCATGAGCGGGACATCCTCAACTAGATGAGGTCATTCGAAGTCCCGTCCATCCTGACCTTGAGTGTTTCCAGGGATGAGGTATCTACAGCCCCTCTGGGCACCCTGGTCTGGTGTTTCACCACCATCATTGTAAAAAAGTCTTCCTTCTATCCAGTATGAATCTTCCCTCTTTTAGTTTAAAGCCATTACCCCTTGTCCTGTCACAGGCCCTACTAAGAAATCGGTCCCCGGCCCCAAGTGCTGGGTGAGAGGAGAGTCCAGAGGTTCGCACCGTGCCGCTCTTCCCATGATCTGCCTGTGGGTTTCTCATCCTCACCGCATCGTTCTCTCGCTGGTGAGCGCCTGGAAAGGACAAGCATGAGGCTCCTCCCCAGCATGGAGGGCTCCAAGGAGCAGCAGGAAGGTGGTGAAGAGAGGCAGCGTCTGCATTTTCTGCCTCGGCCATTGAAGCTGGCGTACTCGCGCGCTGATTATTTCAGCAGAACCTTCTGATGGAGGAAAATCAGCCTCTGGGATGCCCAAAGGCTCCTGGATGCCACCAGCTCTCGCCCTGCTCTAGGTCTGCCGTCTTCTGCAGCGGCTCTCTTGGAAAAAAATACTTTAGGGGCCTAAAAGGGAGAGAGCTTTGGATGGCTTTCAACTGCAATGTAGATGCTGGGAAAAAATCAGTGTTTTAGGAGAAATCTTGGTAGCAGATGGTGATGGCGTTCATCCAAGAGAACTTCCTCCTTCCTTCCTTTGAAGGCATGGATTTTTCTAGTTCTCAGATATGGAAGAGCTGCCGCTGCCCTGCTTGTTCGTGTTGGCTGACTTCCTGCAATTCTAAGAAAAAAAAAACCCCATTTCTCCATGTCGTTGAAATAATTTCCTCCTCTCTTTCTGTGTGTGCCACACCCCTTTCCTACAAAAATGGGTTTATAGGGGAAGTTTTTTCCATGCCCCAGACTGAGTGCTGCGTGCGGGTTTTACTGCATGGAAAATCCTTTATGGTAGCTGCGTGCGGGTTTTACTGCATGGAAAATCCTTTATGGTATGTTAGAGAAGTACTTAATTTTGAGCTAGCGCGCTTCTTCCTTGGATTCTTAACCTGTGGCTGGGATGTATATAATGAGAGATCCATAATTAAGAATCGTCTGGTTCAAGTTAATTACTTTAATAGGCTATCTTTTAGAATTTATCCCTGGTGAGTTACTGAAGGTATAGCTGAGCTGTTGGCAGATGCGCACACCGGCTGCTCCGCGCAGAGGCTTCCTGCAGCTGGTGCTGCACAGATGGGTGAATCCAGCTCCCGTCTGAGCCCGTGTCCCGGTCTGGGAGGTTGGGTGCTCTTCTTGGGGCCAGCTGGGATTTAGCAGGGCCAGTGCTGAGTGAAGGCTGGTGGGCCCTGAGCTCAACCCGACCAGTTTACACCAAGCTCCGCAGGCATCGCGCCTGTTTCCCCCTTAGCCATGCCTTCTGGCGTGCCAGACGGTGGATAGCTGGCACGGCTTAACCCCACGCTTGGATGTTCTGCTAGTTCAGTGGCAGCTATAACAAAACCTGAGTAAAAAATAAAATTATAGATATTGCAAAACTGAAGGTCTTGCAGGCACCAAGAATGAGCTGGGATGAAGTTTCTAAGGAGCTGCTATGTTTTTTCATGACTAGGAAAGCTTCCTAAACTGATGGTGATTCTTGTGCCCTAAAATCGGGAAGATTCGTGTCCCTAAACATAGGAGTTTGGTGTATGAACTTCCTGGCCAACTTTAAAATGAAGTGGTGTTACTCTACTGAAGAAGTGCTTGCACTACCAGCTGAGCGTCTACTCTGAAGCCCGTTATCTTGTGATGAAGCAGCCCATACAGCATTTTCAGTTACGTGGCTTCAGCAGGGCACCGTGCCTTAGTTTTTGGGTGTTTTTCTGCTGCACCCTAATGAGGGTGTCTCCAAGACGCCAACCTGTGCGCTCTCTCTCCATTTTTGCCCTTGTGTAGCCTGGCAAAGTGAGACTGGGGAGGGGATCGCTGTCTCTAAATACAAGGGGGTGGATGCTTTAAAAAAAAAAAAAAAAGCATGGGCTTCATAGTTCAGAAAAAAAAAATTACATGTCCCGACAGGAGCAAATATATTCCAGAAATCAAAAGGAGGTTTCCCAGCACCAGGACAGGAGCTTTGTGGACCCAGTCCCTTGGGCAGAGCAGAGATGGCAAAGCAGCGAGTGCTTTTAAGAGTGGGGAGTTTGTGAAGATGGAGCCCAGGATGTCAGTGACCACAACAGGCAGGAGAAGACTTGGATGAGTAACAGGAGAAGCCGCTTCCTGTTCCTTTTCTTCTGTAGAGCTTGCTAGATCTACAGCAGGATTTAAACAGTATTGAAAAGCACAGTCCATGTGGGGAAACTGGTTTCAGTGTTCCTGAACATGAACTGGGTATTAAAATGGAGCGGTGTTTACCCTGGAGGGACTGGAGCGGCAGCAGAAGGCTCTGGTTTGGCTGCCGGTGCCCTGTTTTTACCTGTCTGTCTTTCAGTAGCAGGTCATGATCCTTGCTCAAAGCATTTTTCTGCAGTAGTTAGTTGATAAATCTAGCACTTTGATTCAAAGAAAGACAAAATACTTTCAGGGGGTCCTATTCTGCCGTTAATATGGGGACTGCTGACTTACGGATGTGTATGCTGTATTGGAGGTGGCTTCAATCTCGCATCGGGTGGGCCTGTGTATGGATTTTTAGGTTTAAGGTGTTGGGATGAGCAGGTGAGTGAAGCAGGCGGACACGTGGTGTTTGCTGCCCGGATGTTTGCTGCAGAAGTAGGATGTCCACCTCCCTGTTGGAGTGGTCGTGGGCTCTGTCGCGTCTCTTGGCCAGCTCAGCTGCTGTTGCCACACTCCTCCACGACAAGGCCCTTTCTTTTTGGGGTATAAGACCCCTAAAGTTTGTCCTTTTCCTTCACTTAGACTCTGGGGCCTTGGACTCCCCTTCCCATGAGGGTGCTCCACCCGCTCTGGTGTCCCCAGGGATATGGTTCTCCTCATGTTACGTGATGAGGCCCAGGCAGCCAGCATTCCTCTCTTGAGAAGTAACTTAACTGTTTAATTTTGCTATAGTAAGGTTTTCATGAGGGAAAGTAAGACACATGTGCTAAACTTTTACCCAAGTAAAGCACTTGGTAGTCTTTCCGTGCTGAAATGCTGATAAAGTTTGCAATTTTGAATTCTGGAGTACAGAATGAGAAATGGTCATGAAAAAAAGTCCTTGAATTGCTCCTGCTTTCTCCCTCTGTTGGACTGTGATTAAAATTTCTCTCTCTCTCTCATTCATGAACAGTTATTTTTATGTCTGTTCTTGTTTGAAGTAAATGGATTAGAAATAGAGGATGATTGAGATCTGGATGTGCCTCCTAAAATAGAGCTTGCGTCTTCTTTCAAGATTTCTTTTGCTGATGGTTGGGGTGGCCTCTATGTAAATATATAAAAATAACTCTGTGATTTAAAAATAACGTGGGTAGCTGATGGCTCTAGCAGCTCCTGGGGAGCTGTGATGCTCTAAAAGGGCCTTTTTTACCTCCTTTCTGTGCAGCGATCAAGTTAACCCGCCGAGGAGAGAATACATCGTCTTCAAACACGCACCTGCCTGTCGGGGTTGTGGCTTTTCAGAGATGGTTTGGTCTGGGAGTGAGGTCCCCTCCTGCCCCTGGGTTGTTTTCTTTGCTGTTCGGCTGTCTTGAGTGCTGCCTCTGGGTATTCAGGTGTTGCTCCCTGCCTCCTTAGTGCTCCCGCAGCTCGAGTGCTGGTGCCTCCGCCGGCACCTCCGGGACGAAGGGATGAGGAACGTGCTCTGGCTTGAGCAGTTCTGTCTTCTGGGGGTGGCTCCTGCTCCCCTGGGTTTAATCAGAGGGACGCTCACTTTCAAATGGCTGTAGGAACGAGGCTTTCTTTGGGTTGCAGGCTTTTCTGTCTGCAGATAAGCAAACGTATTTTGCAAAAGTCATAGTAGCATGTTGTTATTCCTGTCTCTGACATGTAAGAATTTTACTAAAACCTGAGATCCTTCTTTCCAGAGGAACGTTGGTAACAGGCTGCATTCAGGTTTATTTTCTAAACATTCTTTTTTTTTCTTTTGGAAAAAAGCATAAGGGTTTAATCCCACTGCCATAAGCCATAACATGTGGCTACATTTTTCTCTTTGCTCTGGAGCCCGTGTATCTTGTTAGCTCTAGCCTATCCTTTAGCTCATTAATAGTAATATTAATCTGTTCCAGCTCTCAGCTCTAATCGCAGATTCCATCTGATCAGGGTTTTCTCTTGATCTTTTCCAAGAAGCTCATTATCTAATACAGCTGTAAATGTTGCTGGGCCTGACACTAATGCATATTTTGTACCATGGGGGAATTTGACTAATAAAATAATCCAATTAGACATTTGTTTTTGTCTCCCTGGGGCATCTTAGATTACTTGTCTACCTCAGTTATGTGTTGTAATTAGTTAACGTTTGTACATCCCTTTGATGTAAAAGCACTGGTATTATCCTTGGCTCTGGCTCTGGCTCAGAACTTTATAAAAGAAATAGCTGGGGATTAAAATGGCAGCAGCATCCAGGGGGTGCATGGATCCTGTCAGACCCGCGCTGTCTCTCTTCAGTGCTGCGGAGTGCTGTAGGTATTTTGAGGATTGCATATCAGATGTTGGGGGAGCTCCTGAACACGAGGTATCTCAAAACAGGGGTTAAGTCCGTGGACAGAGGAGTCTCAGCCACACTTGTGAAAGACAGATGAGACTGCTAACATTTTCTCTAGTGTTTTCTGCTTTACAAATGAATAGATCTAACAGGCCTGCATCTTGGAGTCTCGAGAGAATTGCATGTATTAATTCAGTTTATAAGTATTTCGCTGATGGCATAACAGTATCATACTCTTTCTTTTTCTTGTTTTTTTTTCCTCTCTTTAGTCTTCCCTTGGTTTGGCTTGGATATCGGAGGGACCTTGGTGAAACTTGTTTATTTTGAACCAAAGGACATCACTGCTGAAGAAGAGGAGGAAGAAGTGGAAAACCTCAAGAGCATCCGCAAATACCTGACATCAAATGTAGCCTATGGATCTACAGGCATTCGGGATGTGCACCTTGAACTAAAGGACCTTACCCTGTGTGGACGTAAAGGCAATCTGCACTTTATACGCTTTCCTACTCATGACATGCCTGCTTTTATTCAAATGGGAAGCGAAAAACACTTCTCAAGCCTCCATACTACCTTATGTGCCACGGGAGGTGGAGCGTACAAATTTGAGCAGGACTTTCTCACAGTATGCATTTTTGGCTTCTATACAATTAGGATCTGGTAGTGAGATTTTCTTTAAAGCTGAAAACTAGCAAACTTTCTCTGCAGACTCTAAAACTTCTCTAGATCGTAGCTTTGGAAGAGTGTACCTAACTCAAATTAAACTCGGTTCAGGAAACGGCATGTGGAGTTCCCATCTCCAAATTAGGAGACTTTCTTTCCTGAAAGTGCATGTAACATTCCTGTAACTCTAAAATTATTCTCTAACTTCCATGGCGTGTCCTCTTACAAGACTTTCTCTGTATTAGTAATCTCTGATTATGCCGATGTCAGTCTTGGGGTTTTTTTTTCTCATTGCTGTCTTTCACGTGCTTAATATTTGTTTTATTGTTCCTTTGCTCATGTGGTTTCGTTTCTAACACACATGTGATTGAGCTGATTGAGGTTCAGTCAAGTTTGGTGGTGAATTAACTGAAAGGAGGTTGGTAGCTGGAGTTTGATGTCACCATGTGGCTTCATTATAAGTTTGATTCTTGTTTGTAGGTGAAAAACTTGTGTGGTAAATACTTTGTTTAACCAGGGCTTGAAAAAAAATGCACCAAATAAGGAGGCTTTTTGTGCAGTTGAGGCAGTGACATGAGGGGAAAACAATTTCATAACTTCCTTTGTTTTCCGGGTGTTTTTTTGTCTGGGTTTTGTTTTTTCGATTTCTTTTTTTTTTTCCCAACAGTTAAGTCCCTTCTCATTTTTCTTTGTTTTTCATGCCAAGGCCTCAGAGTCAGGGCCTAAATCAGGCCCTTGAAAGTTAATGGGATTCTCTTGGCGCCCATCTGTGAATCCAGTTATTTGTTTCCCTTCCACGTCTGCCCGATTTAGGGCCGGGGTGGTTAGAGAAAGACAAGGGGCAGCCCTCCCGTCATCTGTGCTGCTCTCAGCCACCGCAGGGAGCAGTGCAGATAGCTCAGTTTAGCTGGCACTGAATGCATTTTTCTAGCCCTGAGCGTAAACACTTCAGATCCCTAGCTGCTTCTTGAATATTCTTCTTTTTCTTTTCTTTTTTTTTCCCCCGCCAGATGGGTGACCTTCAGCTTTGTAAGCTAGATGAACTCGATTGCCTTATTAAAGGAGTTCTGTACATTGATTCAGTTGGATTCAATGGACATTCAGAGTGCTACTATTTCGAAAACCCGACGGATGCTGAAAGATGTCAGAAGCTCCCATTCAACTTGGAGAATCCGTATCCTCTCCTTTTGGTGAACATTGGCTCAGGGGTCAGCATTTTGGCTGTGTATTCGAAAGAAAACTATAAACGGGTAACGGGCACCAGGTGAGTGCTGTGAGGGGGTAAATTCACGTTGAGTTTTATTTTAGAATCTGGAACGTGTTTCTTCATTGTAGATGACATTTTCAGGGACAGGCTGGCGAGTGGAATGACTGAGCGTCTGCTTTTACTGCAGTCCCTCATCTCTGCCAATAATTGTCCCTCCTGGATTTCACATTTTGGTTTCCTTACTGCAACTGGTATCTTTAAATCCTACACCAGCGCAACTGAAAAAACAGCTTCTAAACTGTTTTATTTGCCATCAGAGAGATCCCATAGTTTGGGATTACCCCAAATATACTCATCATGATCATGTTAACAACTGTTAGCTTTGATCCGAGCAGTAGAGATTTGCATCCCGACTTCCAAAAGTTACCTTGTTTTGGTGAAGGGATGCTGTCACGGCAGTAACTCCCCAGGCAGTTGCTGGACTGCTGCAGTTACCCTGCCTGAAGATGTGACTCTTGATGCCAGGCAAAGCCAAAGAGCTCTGTGGCTTTAACCATTCCTGAATTTCCTGAAAGTTATCAATAATAATTAAAAAACCCAACAGTACAAACCTTCCTCTTATTATACATCATTATTGGCATTTGTGCACTGTGAAGTGAACGGGGATGTAGTTCTTTTCCCCTAAGTTTTGAATAGCTGTGCCCTAATACTTCAGTTATCCCTAAGGACTAATATTTATTTTATTTTATTTATTGTAAAATAAGAAAATCAATTTGTCATTTAGAAACATGCCCTCTGCAGGAGGCTGTGAGGGTGTGGGATTCCTTAAAGGCTGTAAGTTATTTGAAAGTAACAGATTTAAAGAAAACTGCTGCTCTTCCACGATTGCTGTCATGGAAGAGAGAAGCAGCTGAAGGAATGGGGTAACCTGGGCTAACTGAGCGTAGCTGGGTAATCCCAGCTTTCCCTGGAGCAAGCCATTTTCTTTCTCTGTCTCTTTAGAAGCAAGGCGGGTGACTTTCATTTTGGTTTATGTTGCAGCCTTGGAGGAGGAACCTTTTTTGGTCTCTGTTGCCTTCTTACTGGTTGCTCCACCTTTGAAGAGGCCCTAGAGATGGCCTCCCATGGAGACAGTACCAAAGTGGACAAACTAGTGCGGGACATTTATGGAGGAGACTACGAACGATTTGGATTGCCAGGCTGGGCTGTAGCGTCCAGGTAATGACTCGACTGATCTTTATTTTCACGGGAGATTCCACAAGGATGAAAAACTGGACTTAGGTCTCTTAGGAGAGCTGCTCTTCCTCCTGCTGTTCTGGTAAAACCAGATCTAAATTACTGATAGCAACACTTTTTGGTTATATCAGCAGTTCCCATTTTCTCCTGGAATTGTGATGCAAATGAACTTTTAACCCGAAAACTGTCTTTACAGCTTTGGAAACATGATGAGCAAGGAGAAGCGGGAATCTGTCAGCAAAGAGGACCTCGCAAAGGCTACTTTAATAACCATCACTAATAACATTGGCTCCATAGCACGGATGTGTGCACTTAATGAGGTATGAAGGGGAAATTTGTTTCTTTGCTTCCTGTCTGCAGCATCGCCTGTGTGCTGCTGTCACGCAGAATCTCTCGTTCCCTGCGTATGCTTCTGTAGGTGCGCATTCATACTCATCTTCCTGGGCGTTCAGTAAGTTGTAATCTGCTCCTTTTGGATTCTTCAGTAAATTTTAGGTCCTTGGTCATCGGTGTAGTTTGAGCCAGTTCATTGTGCTGTGAACTGGAGAGCGGTGAATGAGTTAGGGGTTGGCTGTTGGTCTCGTTAGGCCCTCTGCTTGGTCAGGGGTCAAACGGCTTCTCTGCAGTGGTTGGAGAACGGAAGGTGTGTGATAAACGACAGCTCTGGGGACCGCTGAGAGAGAGGGCAGGGCCGGGTGGAGGGGGGTGGGGGCTGGATACCTTTCCTGTGGTGTTTTTACGAGTTTGTTCTCCATTTCTCGGTCAAGCCCCACCGCTTCCACAGCTGTTCCTGTATCTTTGTGCTTTCAGCTTCTTTACAGTGCTGCCTTGTTGCATTCATGTCAAGCAGCATTGTACAGGGCTATGAAAGAGCAGAGACGTGCTCTCCGCCCCACGCCGAGCCTGGTCCCATGGGATGAGCTAACAGGGTGAAGCACCCTCCCGATCCTTCCAATCCCGTTGCTGTTGGCAGATGCTCGCTATTTACCTTCGTTTACTGCTGAAACTAATCAAGACATATTATAAACAGTCTTGCCCACCATACATCTGCTGAGCCCTCTATTACAGAGTACAGTGCTGAATGCAGAGAGGATGCTGAATAGTTCAGGGGAGGCATTAATGAATGTGGGGATGGAAGGAAATCTATAGAAGGATGCAAGTGAAGGAGCAGATAGGTCTTGACCCTGATTCTTCATTAAGAGGAGGAACTGAAAACTGTTTTCTTGTTGGAGCACAAGAAAGCCTCAGAGTTCATCACTTGGCTGGGGAGAACTATTTTGGGATTGAAAAGTTTGGCTGGAAGTCTGCTTTAGATACAAAATATCACTACTTGGTTGGTCTTTTCTTTCAGAATTCTGTTGGCTATAGGTTTCTAAATCTTTTTTTTTCCTTTTTTTTTCTCAAATTAACATTATAGAGCCATTCAGTTTGTTTAATGATGAGTTAAATGCTGGAGCTGGGGGGGAGAGGGGATGGCACTTGATGATCAGTGTTCCTCACCAGTATAAGGATCTCGCAGCAAAATATCAGCCCTTCTATTCAAATTCCCAAGCTAGAAAGGCTGTAGTTACACCTGTGGATTTCTGGGGAGTCTGGAAGAGGCTGAAAAAGAGCCTGTGTCTTAACATGACGAGGCTGGTACTGCTTTGTGGTAGAACTGTGGGTGCTTATAATGTTCGGCAGATCCTGCCCGACACTTTCATCGTTTACTTAGGGGTTTTTTGTGTGTGTGTGTTTGGTTGTAGCCTCTGGCCCCTGCCAGTGCAGTTCCTGACCATCTCAGTGCACCCTTTTTGATCTCACCTTGCTCTTTTGAACTGTCTCTTGCTGCTGCCAGACCCCAAGCCGACTCAGTGCCATCTCTTGCTTGCAGATTGGCTCTTTTGGGTCTAGTTTTAAAATTCTAAATTCAGAAACCTGCAAGTGCATTTTGACTCCTCCCCCTGCAGTTCCAGAACAGCTATTCCGGGCGATGCAGTTTCTCTGGATCCGATTGCTTTAACATCAACTGGTGATTTCCCTCTGCTTTCAGCTCGTTGGTCTTCATCAAATCTCACTGCAAAGTGTATTTGAAAAGCTGCATGTGGCATTTTTAAAATTTTCCTCTTTTTTTTTTCTTAATTCTTGCAGAACATTAATCGAGTGGTGTTTGTTGGCAATTTCCTTCGGATCAATACAATCTCAATGAGGCTTCTGGCATATGCTTTGGACTACTGGTCGAAGGGACAGTTAAAAGCACTTTTCTTGGAACATGAGGTGAAGCCACTTTTTAAATTTATTTTCTTGTGCCAAATTTCAAATCCTTTGTGAAAAAGCTGTGTGGGGTCTGTAGCTGTTGGTGATAAACGCTCTGCAGCAGGTTCCCAGTGACTGCCGTGCCCAGTGTAGGGACAGAAAAAACATCTATATTCTTCCAGTAGCTAATATCAGAATTTTTTG
Source organism: Rhinoptilus africanus (assembly GCA_013400135.1). NCBI lineage: Eukaryota > Metazoa > Chordata > Aves > Charadriiformes > Glareolidae > Rhinoptilus > Rhinoptilus africanus. The sequence goes on from VXBO01007957.1 coordinate 157,082, forward strand.
CTACCAGTTTCATCTTGGTTGTGAGCTTTCTTTTAAGACTATTGACAGTGTAGGCGATTCTCTGCAGCTCCGCTTTGCAATACAGCGATTATAGTTAGCATCTGTTTTGTAACGTACTTACCTATAGTTAGTTCTTCCCACTGTCCTTTCTGAGTTGTTAAAATTACACCATAGGTGTAATTACACTGTTCTTGTGTCAGATGTATGCCCATGTTGGAGTTTTTAATAGATAGTCCTGTCTGTTTGCTCTTCAGGGTTATTTTGGTGCAGTCGGTGCTCTTCTGGAGCTCCTGGATTCAGCCTGACTCCATGCAGATCCTGTACGTTGGACCTACGAAGTCAGGGTGCTTCCTGCGTCACCTTTTCGCCTCGAAACATCCGTTCCGTGACTGGTAAAATAACTGTGCATGAGCTCATGAGAAAAGGAAAGGACTGTTGCGTTTCTGTCTGTAAACAGTTGAAACCCATCTTCAGTTACAGCGCAGGTTTGTTCAGCAGGAGCATGTACGCAAATGCGCTGACCAGAGGTGGCCGTTGTATCTGGAGCATCTGTAAGTTGCTGACACCAAATAGCCCTTTTTATGTGGTTTTCTACCTATGTTCAATGGCGGTGACATCATGGAAGGCTTGCACTCTTATTCCCCCCAACAAGATTCCTTTGAGTGCTGGAACGTCCACCCAGTTCACAGTTTATAGAGTTCGGCTGCAGCGTTTCGCGTTCCGCAAAGGCAAGGCATCGCGTTGCCATTGTGCTGTTAGTGGTCTGTAAAGGGGAAAGAGCATCAGCGCAGCCCTGGCCCCTGGAAACCGTACGGGCCACTTCTGTCACCTCTGCCCCGCGCAGTGGCCTCTGGAACGCCGTTGTGCTATCGGTGAGGCTTTGTTCCTGTTAGCCCCGTCTCTCACCTATGTACGCGGATTTGTTAGAGACAAAAGGTAAGGCACAAATCCTGTGTCTTGGGTAGCCCAAATCTGCTCAGGTTGTTCCCGATTTCAGCCGGTAACGCTTCTGTGCGGACCGCAGTAACCTTTTGGTGTACGCCATCCTGCTGGCGCGGCGTTGGGAGTCTCTGTCAGCCCCTGACCTTGACATCTGCCAAAAGCAAATTTGAAGATGAAATAGCGGGGTTTTTGTTTGGGGTTTCTTTTCTGTGTTGTAAAACTTGGCTGCATATAACAATACCAAAGAGATTTCTTTTTCTTTCAGTCACACGCTTGCATTCTTCTCTGTAACGTTACATTTTATGTTTATTAATTGCTAAACTAGTAGTTTCCTGGGGAAATCTCTCCTTCCCGGCTGCGTGCTGTAGTCTTCTCTGTGCCCACGGTCTTGCGTACAGCCTGCAAAGGGGGTTGCTACAGTTTGGAACCCCTAAAGATCTCAGGATGTGGATTTAGAAATGGCTAATTGCGCGGGGGGTAAACGATCTCTCCAAACAACAGGGATGCCGGCAGCGGGCAGCAGTGTGAAAAGGAGGATCAGGAGGCACGCGGTTTGTGCTCTGACCTTCCCTCCTCCTCTCTCCGCTTCGCCCTGCTCTCGGCAGAAATCCTTCCCCGGATGGGATCTTGCCTAACGAAATGAACAAGATCTTCAGCGAGACGGGCGTTCGCGTTCTCTTTGCTGCGCTGCCGGCGTCAAGTTATTTTGGTACAACTGCGCTCCAGCCGGGGAACGTGGAAAAAGCTGCTTTTCTGAGGAGCCATCTGCACCTTCCCTGGATGATTCAGTCAGCTGAACGGAGACGGTGCTTCCGAGCGTGCTCCGCAGTGCCGCGCTTGGCCTTTCCAGCCCAGCGGCTCGGCTCTGTCTAGAAACCATCCTTTTGCGAGCGGGGTGCCGCTGTCTGCCGTGGAACGCAAGTGCCGGTGGCTTCGGTTCATACCTGGTGGGCTTTATCCCAGGACATGGGAGTGACCATCATCCCGACTCCAACACCTCTTTTAAAGTCATGGCTTCTTCTCGGATAAGTTGATTTTCAGCTCTCTGATCCCAATGCTCACTCCGGTGACTGATGGCAGTGCCGGACGGCCCGTGCCGGTTTGGCAGCTTGCGGTTTGGCTGTGGGAATGCGCGGTAAAATCGTGTCCGGCAGCTGCAGCCCCAGATCCGGGTACTCGCGAAGTGCTCCACAGCTCACTGGGTGCATTGCGTGGTGCCCACCTCTCCTTTGGGCCGGAAACCGGAAGAAACCACGAATTTGGAAGACGTACTCTTTGCTAGGTTAGATCCTGCGGGATGTGTCTTCTGAAGCCTGCCCGCTCAGCTCTGCCGGGTGAGCCTTCCAGACAGGAAAGCAAGGCATTTTCTGCACTTCAGTTCTTTGTGGGCCCAGAACTTCTGGAATGCAGCCAGTAATTCGGCAACCGCGAAATAATGCGAGGTGGGGAGAGAGCAGCGTGCGTGTGAAAGGCAATCTGCTGCGTGCTGTCTGCGGAAGGGAATTCGTGTGCTTTCCCTGCAGTACAGTGCAGGGTCTGTGTCCCGCTCCGCTGTCAACGCAACGTGTCCCGGGGGTTGAGGAGGATGGTACGGAGTCACTGCGCGGTTTGAGTCGGAAAGGACCTTCAGAGATCATCTAGTCCAACCCCCGGCAGGGGCAGGGACGGGGACAGGGACATCTACTAGACCAGGTCCCTCAGAGCCCCGTCCAGCCTGACCCTGAATGTTTCCAGGGGTCTGGGGAATCTGGCACCTCTCTGGGCAACCTGTTCGGGATCTCTTGCGTCCGAGACCTCATTTATTCCTCATTTCTTGTGAAATTGCATGAAAGAGACCCCAAGTAGGTGTATTGAAAAACAGCTCCACTTCTGCATTGATGATTGTAGGTTTTCTAGAATTACCTCTACCGTATAAAACGTAATACACAGCACGTGGGCGGCTGCCACTTCAGCCGGGTCACCTTCCCCCCGGGGTGACAGCTCAGGCCCTGCCTCGACTCACAGAAAAGAAACAGAAACACGCTTTGGCTCTTTCAAATCTCTCCTTGTGCCCAGGACCCGCGCCGCTCCTTGGGGTGGTGCCTCAGTGCTGCGCCGGGCGGGTGCGGGCTTAGCGGCTTTAATTAGTCCCGGGGAATTTGGCACAGACCCCGTCGGAGTGGGGCGGGCATGTATGGACCTCCTCCGCATCCCCCTCGCCCACAGAAGAGGGGCTGGGTTTTTTGGTCTTTAATCATTTGGGAGCTGAAAACTGACAGAAGGAAGATGCTACGGTGGGACGGTGATGTCAGGGGGAGGGAAGGGGTCGGCAAGAATTCCCTGCCCTGAGGCGGAGTCCCCAGGGGCAGCGTCCCGTGCCATTCCCTGTGTCCGCTCCTGTGCGCGTCACTCCTGTCTGTGGATGGCGAGTAGATCCCGTGTGGTCCGATGTCCAGCACCAAAGTCCCTGAGGTATTGTGTGTATTTTTTTGTAAGTTGTTTGGTGTTTTTTTTTTTCTTCTTGTAATAAAATAATACAGTTATTTTTATATACTTGAAACTCTTCTCTTTGCTTCTTGTCTCACTCTTTCCTGGCTACGGAGCAAAGGGATGAACATGGGCCTGAGCAGGCATCTAGGACACGCCGGTGAAATGGGTGAAAATGAGTCCTTCACCTTTTGGTTGATTTTAGAAGCTTATTAACAATAACTGTCGGCAATCCTTAATTACTTTTCGCTCCCTGCGCGCGCTCTGCTCACTGGAAATGGCACTGCAAAGCACGGTAACGGAGGGGAAAATAAATGAATCGGTGTTTGGCTGTTGCTTGTGGTGGGAGGATGCTGCTGGGTGCTTGGGCGCTGCGGGAGCGGTGGGGGGGCAGTTCTTAACCATCTGCCTTAAAAACGGGGCTGTGAGCCGGGGGCGACCAAAGCCCCGGGGGTGGCGGGGGCCTGTGCC
>VXBO01007957.1:165543-188122 GCA_013400135.1 Rhinoptilus africanus
CCTCCCTCTAAGTGATGCCCTCAGCCAGTTTCCTTCCATCTTCTCCCCGCCGCCTGCCTCGCCCCTGCCTTTGGCTGGGGGAAAAAAAGGGCAATTTGGCTTCTGAAGCCAGCGAGAATACGCTGGGAGTGGGGAGAGAAATACCTCCCCGCACCAAAGGGAAAGCAAACTCCTCTTTTGCTATAAACCCAAGCGTTTTGTTTTGGCGAAGAAGCTGCTTTTTTTCGGCCCTGTACTGCAGAAGAAACGTTTGGGAGGTTTCTGTGTCACAGAGAGGTGAAACTGCCCCCCTAAAGCCTTCCCGGATTTTGCTGCTCAGGCTTTGGGATGGCAGGCTGAGGCTGGGGTCTCCCTTTCCTGGTGGAGGGGTTCTGGAACTTTCCTGGAGCAGCAGCCACAAGGCTGGGATGAGTTTTGATGTGCCAGGAGGCTTTAGGGTGCAGGGGGATGGGTCCATGCTGCTGCTTGATCCCTGGGACCGAGCTCCATCCACAGGGATAACTCTGCAAGAGTAACAGGCAAAGACTGCATCTCTGCCCTGGGGATGGGGTGGTTGGCGGCTGTTTTCCTGGAGGGCAACAGACTCAGACAAAATCTCCTTCCCCCATGCTAACAGTTTTTCCTGACTCATTTTGGATATTCCTGGGGTTTTTGGGTGTTCCCAGCTGGTTTTCCCAGCTCCCCTCCCCTGCCCACCCTGGCCAGGAGTCTCTGTCAGGCCAAAACAAGGGCCAGCCCTGCTGCCAAAATCCCTCGGGAGGAGGCAGGCGGCTGGCAAGCACCGCAGGAGGCTCCCGGCTTTCCCGGGAATGCGGCGCCCGTCGATACTTTCCAGCCACCCAAAGCTCATGGGAGACGTTTTTATTGGGCAAGCAAATGTTGGCGTAGCTGCTCAGGCCAGCCCCCGAGGAACACACACATCTTGAGCCCCATGAAAAGCCTGGGAGAGGTGGCGTCATGGAAAAAAGGGGAAAAACAAACCCAGAAACATGGGTCTGAAGAGCTCGGCAGGGACTTTCCCCTCTGGAAAGCTCCAGGCAAGCCCTGGCAGCCGCCCCGTGATGTTGCAAAATCCCCCCCATGCTCTGCTTTCCAGAACCGCTTACTGTAAATACCACAATCCAAATGCCCAAAAAGGGATATTTTGGAAGGAGCTAGAGCAAAACTCTTCCAGGCATTCCCAAATCTCAGGGAAGAGCTCGAGCTGCTCTGTTCCCTTCCCCATGGACCCCTCGTCCTTCCCAAGAGAGTTTGGGCTGGGAGAGCTGCGGAGAGAGCTGGGGACAGAGGTGACGGAGGAGGACGGAGGGTTATTGCTGCTGTTTCCAGCTCTGGGGCACTCCCAAATCCCTCCTGCAACGAGCTTCTCACCCCGGGAAGTGCTTTTAAGTCTGCATGCCAGCAAAACCCCCCACTAAAAGTCAATTTAATGTGAGCGGATCAGAAAGAGGGGCCTCAAGCAGGGACTGCTCCATCCCTTGGCTGCTCTCCTGCCCTTGGGATTTAGGCTGCCGGGAGCAGAGGGTGAGGATGAAACCTGGGATGGGCTCTTGTTGCTCTGGCTCAGAGAATTAAAAGAAAAAATAAAAGCGGTTTATAAACAAATGGAGCTGGTATTTAACAGATGAGCAGACTCGTGTCCGGGATGTGGGTGGGCATTTGTGTTGTCATGAGGGGAAATAAATCCAGCCTGTGTTTGAAGCAGGGTTCGAGCAGATTCCTGCTCAAGTTCAGCAGGAAAAATGGTCTGTAAATAGGGACGCTCGTCCCCAAAACAGCCTGGAAACGTGCGGAGAACAACTAACGGGTTTTAAACCTGAAGGGGCAGGTAGGCAGAGGTGGATTCGGGTAACACCGTTACTCCGAGCCACATTTCAGCCCTCCCTTAACTGGTTAACGCAGAGGGACCCAGCAAGGGGCCACTTCCGCGCCCACACCGTGGGGATGGGGCAGGCACTGGCACAGCTCTCCCCACAAAGCTTAAATTTGGCTGGGGCTTTGCTTTTTGGCTGCTGTGGGCTCTGCCATCCTCCTTGGCTCCAAGAGGAAACTTCCATGTTTTTGGGGCTGGAAAAAGGAGGTTCAGTTCTTAACACACCCGAGCAGACACCCCTTTGCCTGCCTCTCCCAGCCAGCTCTTCCCTGCAAAGCACGAGGGTGAGGGGCAGAAGCCCAGGGACTGTGTTTATCTTTGATTTCAATTAAATCCCAGCGGAGTTTACTCTGCCCGAGTAACGCGGGCGGCTGAGATGTGCTGGGTATCGTCACGCTCTGACGGTGGCGTGGCTGAGTGGGGCTGTAGGGGACGTAACCATCAGGGGACACCGTTCCATCCACAGCCCAGCCTGCCTCCGCTCCCCCTTTTATCCACAGCTTTTCATCACAGTGACAATAATAATTCAGTGAAAAATAAAAATAATAATGCAGTAAATAATAATACAATAAATAATAATGCAAATACTGCTAATACTAATACTGATGATGGAGTAAAAGCTAAAGGGGATGCAGGAGGAGGAGCGAGATGGCCCCCTTTGCAGATGTGCTTTTCCCGGCTGCGTTAACAAGCAATTAGACTTTCGGAAAGAGAAAAGCAGCGTCGGGGAGAGATGGAGCTGCCGGCGCAGCTGTTCCCCTGCCCAGTCCGCATTCCCTGTCGTGGGGTAAGAGGCCGCAGAGCAAACCCCGCTGCTGGCAGCAAGTGGGCAGCGGTGCCAGCACATCCAGTGCGTGTTTTGCTCCTAAAAGCGTTAAATTGGAGTTTTGGCATCCTCCCACCTGTGCCAGCCTTTGCCTGTCGCCTGTCCCCTCCCCCCAGCTCCAGGAAGAGGAAGGTGAGGGAATATGCCTCTACCAGAGTCATACTCACCTCGTGTAGGTTCAGCTCCTTCACCTTTTCCTTGAGTATAACCTGTAAGACAGAGCGCCCGGGGTGAGGACACAGCTTCTGCCATGAGCATTTTCAGGAAAAATCTCCGTAAGGAGAGATCCCATTTAGAGTCCCAGTAGAACTAGAAACCCCCAGTGAACCCAGCACAGCCAGGGAACACATCAGGTCTTCACCCCTGTGCAGGAACAGGAGGGAGGCAGTGCCGGCACATCTACAACCACTAACAGGAGGACCAAATCCAGGGGGTCTCCTCCCAAATTTAAACCTCCTGGTCTCCCACACTCTGCAACAAGCTTCTGTATGGATGGCTGCCACTTCATTTTCACTCCATCCAGGCTAAACACCTGGAGAGGGCTATAAATCCAGGACGACTATGTGTTATCATATCATATCAGCCAAACTCCACCCAGTTTCCTGCTCAAACAACAGGTCAGAAGCAAAAAAATTACACAAGCCCTGGAAAAACTAGGACGTTGAAGCAGCAACCTGACACCGACCTCTTGGCCATGTTTATTTAACATGGGCACTGGCACATGTGGAAAACAGCAGGGTTTGCCAAGGTGACATGGAGGTGGTCCCTATGAGAGGTTCCTATGAGAGCCCCATGGCTGTGGGTGGTTTGCAGCAGCTGGGTCCAACCTGGGGAGCACATCTGGGCCCAACAAAACATCATTTGATTGCCAGGGAAGCAATGGCATTACTGCTCACCAACGGAAAATAAGGAGAGGGTTTGGAGAGGCTGCCCAGTTGAGGTGCTCCAGGGGTGGAGATGTCCCCACTGCTCAGGGACCTCACCTGAAAACACGGAAACCTGCAGACTAACAGCTGAGAGATGCTCCTGGGGTGCCCAGCTGGCAGAAAAAAATTAAATCAGCAGGGACAGAGGTTTGCCCAGGCATTACAACTTCTCTTTGAAGACCAAAAGCCTCCCAAGGAGAGCACCACCACAACAGAAACCTGCAGGAGTGACTACTCTGATAAAGAAGACAACTTACTGTGTATCTCCTCACCTGTTTGTAGGCGTAAAGCTCTTTGTGTGCTTGATGCCTGAGCCTGCAATCAAAACAGGGAGAAACGTGAATACAGGCCAAAATACCGGTCTTGCTGTAATACTCCAAACATTTCATTTCCCTCCCTTCCAGATTTAATCTTTTTTTTTTTTTTCTAATTTTTCACTTCAGAAACAAGAATGGCCACACATTTAGGCAACAGCCAGCTCTCCCTGTAGCTGGGGAGGTAACATCTCCATCCAGAAGCACGTGACCTCCTCCCACTTTCTTCTTTTGACCGCCCTAATTTTCCACACAGACATCACCTGCACCATTAAGATCAGCAAAAGCTGTCAAGCAAATCAGGAGCTGCCATAAATACCCCCAGTTTCCAACCACTTCTGCTGCCAACGATTTCTAGACTGGATATGGGACCTTTTGCTGAAGGGACTATTTATCCAAAGACAACACTGGAGCAGAAAGCTTTGGAAGAGAAGCGATGGGCTGTCTTCCACCTCTCCTCTCCTATCACAGGGGGCAATTAAATAACCAGAGAGATAATGAGCTGCCAAAAACTGCATGAGAATGAACCTTTATGTTGGGATTTTGTTTGGGTTTTTTTTTATCAGAGGAGCAGATGGGGGCATGCCATGTTAAAGCCTGGGGTGACAAGCCCACACGATGACCCAGGGCACTCCCTGCCCCAGAGGAGGAGCTGGGGCCAGAGCCAGTGCCGTGGTGGAGCAAAATCAGGATTATAAACTGCATAAGATGCTTCCCCCCACCTACCTTTTGAAGCACTGTGCTCAGCACAATTTTGGGTTTTGGGGGGATTTTTTCCCTGCTAGCATCCATTCCTGGATTAAATCAAGGCATCCATTCCTGGATTAAATCAAGTGATGGAGGCAGAGGGGATGAAGCTATTCCAAAAAATCCTGTCGCAGTGGGAAGACCAGCTGGTGGCAGCAGGAATTAGAGCAAGCAAAGGGCCAGTCCCATCCCCTTCCTCTCCAGCCTCCCCTCTCCAGGAGGCGCAGGTGGGAGCTTTTGTCCCCATTACTAGCGACCAAGTGAAACAGCAAACACAAAAGCCCATCACGTCTCTCCATAGTTTTCAGTTCAAACTATTATTAATAAAACACGTTTCCACAACAGAACAAGCAGCAGCCCATTTTCCACAGCCCAGCAGAGCGCTTGCAGGCACCAGCTGGCCAGAGAAGCTGATCATGCTCCTACAATAAATAAGTTTTTTAAAAAAATAATGAATATTGCTCCTCATTACAATATGTGGCATTTAGTGAAATGCTCTGAAAACTCAAGAGGGAAGTCATCAAGGCTAAAGACTTGGTCAAGGACTTTAACAAGATGTCAGAGTGTGTCTGCAGGGCTTGGACAGCCATAGGAACATTTTCCCCAGCCAGCCCTGAGTGTGATTTCAGATGGGAAACCCCCTTGCCTGTAATTTCACTTCTCCAAAAATATTCTGGGGGCTGTCTCAAACCCCGGCTGTTTCACCCTGAGCTCACAGAGGCTTTCTGATCCTGCAAGACTGAAGTGGGTAAGTTATAAAAACAGGATGTAAAACTATATTCCTGTGCTTTTTACTCAAAACCACCAACCCCTCAATGCTGTGGGCCTTAAAATTTGAGGAATGGGTAAAAGTGCACTTTAATGCTTCAGAGAGAGTTTGAAGTTGGAGTAAGTCAGCTGACGAGCCCTGAATTTAGGGGGGAGCCATCCCTCCTCCTCTTATGATGATGCCTGGCAGGGAACCTGCCTGCAGAATCACGGATAAAATTGCAGCAGGCAGGAAGGAGAAGGCTGGGGTCGCATCCCTCCGCCAACAACCCCGAGCTGAAACACGAGCAGAAGATGCACGAACAATAGAGAAAACAGGATGAAACCGGCCTGATCTGCAGGGATCCCAGCGACTGGGAAACCAGTTATGAAACACAGATGGGGCAAAGCAAGATGCATGGCTGGAGACCGCATACAAGGGGAGAAACTCTTCCAGCATGGGAAAAAGCATCTGTCTTACGGAGCACTGAGCAGCCACCGAGGGAGCCAAAGCCAGCAGAGGGAAGGTGTCACGCAGAACAAGCCCAAGCATCTGTGGAGGTGGTGGTGGCATCTGGACCAGCAATGGGGAAAAGGCGACCACCTGGCCACGGATCCCTGCAGCTCCGTGCTGCCCGAGGAGCATGGATGCTCAACAGCATGGGTTGGTGCTAAGCTATACGGGGAGACTTTGCCAAAAAAACCCCAACCTCCCTGAAGGTTATGGGGAACGGCACGAGCACATCTGCTCCTGAAGCGTGCGAGCTCCGTCTGCTCCTCTGCACTTTCCTTTCAAAGCCAGGATCCTGGGCCAGATGGATCCCGGTTGGACTTAGCGCAGCTGTCGTAACGAGACCCCGGATCCTGGCAAGCGTTATTCCCCGTCAGACCCAGGGCTTCATCCATCTCGTGTCAAGAGCTGTGACTCCGGAGGAATTTCTGGCAGATGGCTGATTTAGATAAGGGACCACACAGCATCTTAAAAGCCAGTGCGTGGCTGGAGACCATACGTGCATGCACGCCATCACCCATCTCTGAATTTAATAAGCACCCCTCATGGATTTTATGATCTCTTCCCAAGCTTTTCACACCCCCCAAAGGAAAGGGAGCACCCCGCGTCTCCGGGTGACTGTGAATCATCTGTGGCAAATGAATGATTAGGGGAATAAAACGCAAAAGAAAAAACTTTTTGCAGGTTTACCTCCAAGATCTGCTTATTGATGCTTTGGAGGAGAACGAGCAGAAAGGCACCAGTGCTGGCTCTTCTCCCCATCACCGCACTGCTCTCCCCAGCCCAGCCGGGCTCCCTGGGCTCTCCAACCCCAACCACTATGTTTGATCCTGGCAGGTTTGAACGTAGAAGGAAAGAACCCTATAAAAAAAGGGCTTTTTAAGGACTATGTACCCTGCACCTCCTGTAGCTGCTCTCGTCTGGCAGAGATGAGCACCGTGCAACCCACAGCGAAGCAGGGGTAGAGAGGATGTGGCAGCGCCTCCCCAGGGCGAGCGCGCCTGCCATTCAGGCGCTTGAAAAGTACAGCGTCGCTCCGTTCAGCATCCTTCTGAACTGGGATTTAGGAGACCAAAGGCAAAATGAGGTGATTACTTTCATTAATTCAGCAGAGATCAGACACAAACAGCTGCCTGCAAAATTTAATTTCCTTTTTCTTCCCTTTTTTTTTTTTTTTTTTTTTTACTTTTTCCAAGTAGAGGCAGCAGTGGCATTGGTGGAACCCGTGCTTTGTACCAGAGAGGTTTGCAGAGGCAGAAGAGCTCAGGATTTGCCTGGACTGCACACAGATGATGATGCTGATCTTTGCTGTGCTTTTGGCTCAAAATCCCTATGGGACTCTGTTTTGAGCCAATCCGATTGAAAACATCACTTCTCCCTCCCGTCAGAGCGGAGGAATACAGCACGCTGTATTGACACAGTTGCGAAGTGCAGCCCACATGCCCTCCTCCCTAGGGCACCCTTTATTTAACGCTGTTAGCTCTGCGATTCGGGGTAAATACACCAGATATTGGCTCTTCCACGCTTCGGATGCCTCCCCAGCCAGGGATGCAGAGGCGGGCTGCACGGGATGCTCTGATCTGGAGCAGGTGATGAGAACCAGGGCTCGGAGGACCGTGTCACGAGCTTCGCTTGTTATTTGCCAAATATTTGGAGATACATGAGTCATGAGAGAGGAGGGAGAGGGAGAAGATGGGCTGTGTTGCCTCTGCACCTAAGCAGGGCCTGGGGAAAGCCACCAGCCGCTGTTACCAGCGAATAACCCCTGTGGGTGCACGAGGAGCACTGGAGCTCCCGAGGGGACTGGCCTTGCCTGCCATCCTCTGCCCTGGGTGAGTTTTTCCGCGACGACATGGTGTGATCCCTGCTGCATCTGCTTGTTAAATTAACACCTCTCTTTTATACAGCCTCCAGATGTAACTCTGTATTAAAGCCCTGCATCTCACTGCAGAAGGGGTCAGGAACGCATGGGGTAATCCAGGAGGTTTTAGCAGCTGGTTTGGGGGGGGGGGAAATTAAATTTAAATTCAGTATCTTACTCTGTATACGAAATCTTCCTGCTGCAGGGATACGGGTATTTGCTCGCTCCACAGCCAGGCACCAGCAATGCTTCGCCGTTAAATGACATTGAAGGGGAGCAAAAACATGGCAAACCCTTTCCAGCGCAATCATTTGGGATGCTCTGCACTTGCGGGCACATGGTCCTTATGCCGCTGTCCATCTACAAGGCTTTACAAACCATGATGAAGCTCAACCTTTGCTACCCCACACAAACTGAGATTACACGGCAATTTCAAAGGGGGCGGACACTCCTGGGGCACACTGGCACAGCTAAAACCCGTGGCACGGCAAAACCCTCCAAAACAGGGGCTGGAGGACTCTTGTTTGGCTCTGTTTTGCCAATAATAGAGCTGGGGGCGGTGGTTTGAAGAGCAATTCAGAGAGTCTCTACAGAGTTTAGGGCTATAAAGGGATCATTAGATGATCTAATCCAACCTCCCATCTATCATAGGTCGTTAAATATCACTTCGTTACTCCCGGGAATGGGAGCCAAAACGTCTCATCCAGAAAGGCGCTCTGTCTTGATTTAAAGACATGAAGAGACGAAGGACTTGCCACTTCCCTTGCTGGCTTGTTTCAACAGTTACTCACCCTCTCTCTTACAACATGCCTCCGACTTCTAAATTTAAAGATTTTCTGGCCTGATCTTCCAGACATTACTACTTGTTATTTCTTCTTTGGGGCAGAACACACCCAGCAAGACCCGGTGCCCAGGAAAATACTCTGAAAATCCAAACACCTCTTCATTTTGCAAGCAGGCCATATAGATTCAAGCTCAATCTGAGCAAAACATGTCCTTGAGCTTTCTGAACACCATTTGTCTACTTTTTTTGCGTCCCCTCCCACTGGTGTCCCAGTTAAAATGGGAACACCGGACGCGTACGCAATATCCCAGCACAGACCTTGTTAACACCAAGCACTGAGATACAAATCACCTGGTCAGGAATGACCCCTTGATCTGTTTCCGCCATGTCTGCAGAGGTGGACAGATGCATTGCACCTTCAAACAACCTTTTATTGTGCATAATTACGGGCAGAAGTGAAGATCTGATGCCCAGGCAGCCCAAATCATCCCTGGGTAAGCCTGGGTTTGGGCTCACCTGCAAGTTTTACGAGGCTTTGCTTCATACAGAGACAAAAACAGGTGGAAATTATCAAATATTTAGAAGGTGACACTGAAATTTTGCTTCCCTGGTCTACCAAAGCAGGACAAAACGTTTTCAACACACTCTGGATAGAAAGCCCGGTGGGACTGGCTGCTGTGAGCCAGGCAGACACTGCCTCCATGGTGCAAGATGGCCACGCATGTGTCTTACAGGGACACAGGGAGGAGATGCGATGGAGGTACAGCGATCAGGGAGCTGGGGCCATCCAAAAAGCCAGAAGGGAGGGAAAGTGGATGGAAAAGCTCTTCTGCAATTTGGCAGGAGAGCTCTGGGTATGCAGGATTTCAGCAGCCACTGCTGTCAGAACGATGCCCTCTGCTCCAGGCCACAGGGAAAGGCACAGCCAGCCCCTCATCCTGGGTTATCAGCACAACTTGGCCTCATTGCTACCTTGATTCCCAAGCACCGTGTTTTTCCACACCTGCCTCTTGCTTTTCCTCCATCTGGAAGAGTTCCTCCTCTCAATTAGTGGCCCAACTCTCCCCACAATGGCTCATAAAATAATTAAAACAAGCCCCAAACTAGAACAACCTTTAACCCTCTCATCCCGCTCCCCATCGTTCAGATTAACAAATCAACTCTGCATCATTAATCTCTAAACTGTGCTGTTGAATGAGCAATTTGTGTACAATAACGAACGGAGCAGGTATTAAACATTTCTTAAGCACACAGTACACAAGTTACTCATTAAAGAGGAAAATGTGTTGAAACATTAAGCAGAAAGCAGGAACCACAGAACACCCCTTTCCAATCTTTTTGAGAAGCCAACCATGTTTTCATGCCTGTTTGAGCATACGCATAAATATATCTCCTATTTTTAAAGTGGATAATGTAATTGCCTTGTGGGACTGTTAGTTTCAAGATGTGTTGGGCAGACAGTATTTGGTGCTCCCTGTGCTGCTCTATTAGGGATGAAAGCTGGGCTGAGCATGACAATGAGGGAAAGTTAAACCTCTTCCATGGGCCACATCAGTTTGGCAAGACACAGTGATGCCATCCTTGTTTTGGGATGGAGGGATCAGTGCTGGGCTTGGTCTGAACCGGGGCACCTGCTGAAAGCAGCTGGGGAAAATTCCCTTACCTGATCAAGTAGCAACAGAAGAGCAAACTGAGGATGAAGACAAAGATGGCTGTGCCAAAAACCACGATGTATATGTTGAGAGGCAGGTTCTGGAACCCGATGTTCGGCATCCTGAAACTGTAATGCTGGAAGTCCGAGCTCATGGGTAGGCTGCGGAAACAGGGAGAAAACACAGGGATGTGAGGCTCCTTTGGCAGCATGGGATGCCCTTCAGCGGAGACCAACGGTGTCTCCAAAGGCAGGTGGCGGGGAAGGAGAGGGCAGCCAGCAGCGCTACCTTCTTGCTCCCCGCCCTCTGGGGTGAAGGCATCCTTGCCTAAAACAAGAGCCCACAGCTCACTAACCCTGGAAACAAAGCAAGACTGGAACTGCCGGAGCCAGGATTTTTCTTCTCCCACTGTGAACTTCTCTTCCAGCTATTTTCCCCTCTTCCTTACACACATCATCCTTTAAGTTAAATGTTGCATCAGATGGACAGTGGGGATTTGCATCCGAGCAGCCCCAGCTGCAGCCAGTGCCCCTAAACTCTCATTAATTAGGCCAAAATATTAAAGCAGCCAGAAAGCCTTGTAGCAAGGAAGGTTTTTCTTCCCTTCCCCTCCTGTGGTTTCCAAGAACGATTCCTCATTCTGTAGAAATCCTCCCTCCAAAACCACCGAGCATGCACGTGAACCAGTGCAGGTTCAACACGGTCCCAGCACATCCCAGGCAGGATGGAAAGGACAAGGACATTCCTGTGCCATACGGCAGCGCCACTGGAAATTATAGGGGCCATAAAAGAGACCTGTTTTGCCACGTGAGATTCGGGTCGCGGGGTTTGGAAGCATTTTTGCAGGTTTCAGCTTTATTCCTTGGTAGAACCCCACGCTGCTTCCCTCCAGCAAAACCCCGAAGCACCCGTGAGCAGCAGCAAAGAGGAAGATGCAACAATTTGGGCCGTCGCCGTACCACGTCTCGGACGCGTGACCAAAACCTCCCTCCCCTCAGAGAGGCCCAATTAAATGACACGCAGCTGCCTGGGATAACGGCTTTAGCATATGATTTCTCCCATGATTTTAGTTTTATCACATGGGACACTAACATTTTACAGTAGCCTTCATGGAGTGTTTTTCAGAAGTGAGGCAGAAAACCAGCACAATGTCTCTGTATCACTGTAAAAAAGAAAAAAACCTGCTGCCATAATGCCATGTTAATACTCAAAACCCTTAACTGGAAAGCACATATTTATTATTGCTTATTATTATTGCTTTCCATTGCAAACATTCTCCGAGCCATTCACCCTTGAATGATCACAACCGTCTCTGGCCAGGCATAAAGTTCACCCACTCCCAGCTTAGAAAAGGAAGTTAAAAAATACATCTTGTTTCCTTTTCTGCCCATGGGAGAGGGCTGGACGCCCAAATAAATTGCACAACAAGTAGGGAAATTACCTGAAGTCTGGACCTCGTTTCCCAAATAAAATTACTGAGGGATAACAAAACTCTCCCCTGGACCATGGAGTTTTCAATGCCACATTTATTGCACAGATTCCCATTTTTGCATGGGGTGAGAATACAAGATCTGAAGCCAAATATGCCGAGGACGCATGCTCCAAAAATCAAAGCATCCTCTGAACGTCCCACTCCTCCAAGCGGCATCTCCTTTTTTGCCAACCCCCCTGGGCTTTCCTCTATTCTCACATCGTACACGCATTGCTCGTATATACGTTGCACGGTCCTCGGCTGCTACGCAGGGAGCAGACTCACCTTCCATCCCGGCCGCTCTGCCAGCACTAGCCCCGCACCCGCACCCTTCTCGCGCCCCTCGCCAAAGGCACCATCTCCGCTGCTGCAAAACGCCCACTCGAGAGCCTCCTCGATCTGTCTGCTTTTGGTTTCCTCGGCTCGATGGAAGTTTCGAGGCACTTTCTGGTAAAGTCTGGATTTGATTACAGCCTCCAGAGACCAACACGCATGTTCAGAAACTCTCCCGGCCAACGTGGAAATGCTACAAGAGCTCAAGGAGCCGGCACATCCCCCTGCGAGCACTGGTGGGGATGTGATTTTATAGCACAGCAACCACCCGGCAGCTCACACTCCTCCACCAAGGCTTGCTCCGCTCAGCCAAGCTGTTTCGCTTTGTAAATAAATTTTAAAAAGCCCAAACCAGCCCCCAAACCTTTGTTCCCAGCTCCAGCAGAGTTAATGCGCAGCTCAGTGTTGCTGCGTAGGGTTGGCTTTGGTTTTCACCTCCGCGCTGTTTGCTGGGTCAAAGGGATTTTGGACGGTTCAGGGACTCTCCTCTTGGTCACGCTCATGTGACAAGAGGATGTTTCAGTTGAAGAATAAGGCTCTGGCTTGTCCCCAGCTTGCCCTTGGGCTTGTATTGATAGTCACTGGCCTTGGCCAAAGCATTGGCCAAAGCTGGCTGGCTCCAGCTCCTCAACCACCCAAGAGAAAGTCAAACATCCCCCATCTGGGAAAGCTTTGGATGATTTTTTGGAAGGAAGGAGAGATGACTCTTAGAGAAGAGGCAACAAAACCAACCAGCACTGGACTACTATTTTTCTTTCCTTTACAACTCCTTTAACCTGTGACACTCTTCTTACCAGGGCTGGGGCCTTCGGTTCAGCTCTCCCACCAGGAGATGCCGCAGCAGACAAAAGCAGAGACAGCAGATAAGGAAGATCCAGGCTGCATTTAGGGCAGCAGATTTCATCGAGCCAGAAAAACTCCTTACAGTTGGGTCCAGCTGGAGCCACGCAGCTTTTCCACCCGTTCCCACAACCAGCTACAAACCACCACAGCCCCCGGCAAACAAATGGTCAGTGGAAAGAGAGTCCCATCCCTCCCACAGCATCCTACTCTCTTCTTCCAACACCACCATTTCCCTAGTATTTAGCCCCAGAAGGACAGCACCGTTGCAGCCATGACCTACCTGCCAGCCATACCGCAGGGGCTCACCCTCCTGGGGACAACCCTTCGGTCCCCTATAGTGCAAGTCCAGCAAGTTCCACGCCAGAATCACCCAGCCCATGTGAAGTAACCTTCTCCACACCAGAGCTACCCTGGTCGTCCCTCCCTCCTGCTGCAACAGCTGAGAAACGTTACGGCAAAAAACACGGAGGTTAGGGGGAAAAAATAAGCTAGCCTGCACAGTATCCAGGAAACTGTTAACTTTAAAAGACTTCACTGAAATACGATGATTTTAAGCAGCCGAGCTTTGGGGTTGGGTTTTTGGTTTTTTTTTTTTTAGGAGAGTGCTGGGGGAGGAGGAACTGTATTTTAATCTGCTTCAGATTTGTGAGAGTGCAGCCAAAAGAAATAAAAAAGGAGCCATAAAGAAGGATGAAAACTTTCTGGTGCTTAACAAAAGCCTCCCTGTTGCTCTCCCCTTGGCCGAGGCATTTCAGTGCAGGCAGATGCCCCTCCTGGGGCACCCACCACCGCTGGCAGGTCCCTGCAGCCCCTTGGGACGGGGGGCACGAGCTGCCTGGAGAAAAGGAGGTCGATACAGCAGGAACCCTACAGACGGGAGGATTTCCCCAGGGCTGGATGCAAGCCTCTCTGCGGCATAAGGTTATCAGGGAGGGGAGGAAGATGCTGACTCGCTCCTCATCTATCAAATGAACCTGCTGCGATGGCGGGGATGAAGCAGAGGGGAATTTGGGCAGGTGCCTGCCCGATGCCCCATTTCTGCCGAGGTCTTTGACTGCGACTGGGTCCATCAGGTCTGTACGTCCTCACAGAGCATGAAATTGCAGGGAGAGGGCCGTGAAACATCACGGGCCAGCAAGGAGACCTCTCGTCCAGCAGCACTCAGGACGGAAGAAATAAATTTGATGAAGAAAGATAAATCTATGGAAAGAGTGAGAAGAAAAAGCCCTGAACCAGGGAAGTCCTATGAGAGTCTCAAGGGCTGGCTGGAGGAAAATCATTTGAGTGCATGTGAAAAAAAAAGTGAATATATATATGCATGCGTGTTTCTTTGCAATAGATATATTGCAATATATTTTACTGCAATATACCATATATATAATGTATTGCAAACAATACATATATATTTTGCAAACAAAATCACCTTTGACTAAAGCAAAGGAGAGAAAATCTGATTTTTCCAGGCTGCAGCATGGAAGGAACGGAAGGTTATTTATTTAATGATACAACAGCTTGCAAAAATAAAAAGGAATGACGGTTTCCTCACAATGGGGCCATATGCAGGGACGCAGAGAGAGAGCTGAACAAAGCAGAACAAACCGAGCTCCGCACCTCCTCCTTCGTTACACTCTCCAATGAATCAGCCGCACGGGGCGGCGTGCATCACCCTTCTCCGACGACAACAAAACCGAGCCTTAATTAAAAGCCAAGTTACGGTTTGTGGCCTATCGAGAAGTCAGGAAGTGAAGTGTTACAGGTCAGCATTAACTCGCCAGCTTCGCAGTGCTTTGATTACAAGTTGGGATGTTAAAGGCAAACCTAAATAAGCCAGCTAGCCAAATTAATCCCTATTATAATCGTAGCAAGCACTTAATGTGCTTAATAAGCAGGCCAACCTCTTACCCAGAGCTTTCATCAGGAGATCTCAAAGGGGTAAGGAGATCATAAAGGAGGTAATTATCTTCTCACAGGCAGGGAAACTGAGGCAGGGAGTGAGGTAGGACAGCCATGGTCACCGAGGCTGGGAGGTGACACCAGGGATGCTGCTGGTCCACTGCAGGTGACGCCATGAACATCGCTCACAGGCTGAAAGCTGCAAATTTCATCTTTCCTGCTGTTTTGCCACGTGGATTTGAACTGTGCCTGCCTCCTCTGGGGTTTACTTACTAAAAGGAGCCACTTGCTCTTTTTTATTTATTTTATTATAATTTATTTATAACACCAGCGCACAAAGGAGCCATGCGAGCACCATGCACTGCACCTAAATATAGCCTACGTGCTGGGCGGAGGGGTGGTTTCCGCCTCTGCTGTCGCAAATAAAACCCCATTTTCAGAGGGATTTACCTTATGTTTTCAAGACAAACAGCTTCCTCCACTGGGATTCAAATCAAACCCAGGCTGGCCTGAAGCTCCTGAACGATTAACTGGGAGAGCTGGATGGGGCTGGTGGTCTGAGCCCCCGCTGCATCCCACTGGCCAAGCTGGCGAAGCCAAGCCGTCTCCAGCAAACACTGAGCTTTAAAAGCTCAAAAATCTAGGCACACGCAGGTTCCCATCGCCCAATCGAAACCATGAATCTCAGGCAAAAGAAAATGCTAAGCCATGGCGAAACTCCAAGTTGAAATATTTTATCGATGGGAAAGATTTCAAGTGGGCGCAAACTGCATCTTGAGTTTCAAAGTCGTTACGCAAGTCCACAACGCATTTTATACAGGTTTAACCAAAATGGCTATTAACTCAGTTGAAAGTTAAACCGTGAGCAGCTGACAAGACCTTTCTGAAATATCCCAAGTTGTATAGCGAAGCGGGGTGTTCTTCCATGCAATAAGTCCACAATGTAAAGGTTATTTAACGGGTATGCTTAATAGGATAATAGGTTTTTAAAAATAAGATTTTTCCAGGTGTTAAAAAGCAGCAGAGAGATGCCTCCTTTTAACTTGCAAGCAAAAAACCAAACCCTCGTGAACCCCAAAAGAAAAGTGAAAAAAAAAAGCGAAGCCTGGACCTCAAGCAGCTGGAAGGAATTTCCTTCAGCTCCACCTCTGGAGCTGGTCCAGGGCAAGGATCCGCAGCGCAGCAGCGGGAAAATTGTAAGCAGCTGGAGCGCCAGGCCCCGAAAGCAGCATTGCTGTCACCCGAGAGATGCTGAGATGCCACACGGCTGCATTGCCTGCGCCTGGGATAGAGCTGAGGGAAGTCTCAACACTGCTCTGGCCAGGAGCCATGCCCTTTGCTGTCCAAAACCAGGGGGCAACAGGACTGCGAGAGGGAGGGGTGGTGGAAATAATCTTGGCATGCTGTGACTTTATTAAAGCTACGATGCTACTATGGGGATGGTGTCAGGCCACAGCCCAGCCGCATCCAGCGCTGGTTCCAAGCACCCGAGTGGACTCATCTCCTTCACCGCGAAAAGCCGTCAGGGAGCAGAGGAGGAGCGGGAGCGGCGGCGCGTGGCCCAGCAGCGTTATTGATTAGCAGGATTAACGACTGCGCAGCAGAGCGTGCCGGGAATGGAGAGCCTGGGGTGTTTTCACACGTGGCCGGGAATGTTGTCATCCTGAAAGGTCCCGCACGATCTGTTACACTACAGGGCAGAGTCGTACTGAGACCCAGGAAAGCTCACCCGAGGCGATGCTGCACTGCAGCTGGGGAACAGAGGAAAGTTCTTGGGTGTCAAAAGGAACAAAATCTGCTTATTTTACCCATTTCAGCTGCGTGCAGATTTGGGGGAGAGAAGTGGATTTTATTGTGCGCCTGGACAACCAAGAAACCAAAGTGACCTCCAAGCAAGAACCGCATTGAACCTTTGATCCCTTCTCCCCGAGAGCAAATCCGATGCTTTTTTTGAACTGGAATCAGGAAATTTCCTGGCCGCGTTCCCCAGCTGGCCGACACCAAGCACAAAACCTTAACCCTCTCCACTGCCTTTGGGCAGGGGGACACAGACTGAGCCATGTGACAACACAATGAAGCAATCGGACACTGGAAAAAAATAGAAAAGTCTTAGTAACAAAAGAAATACCCGGCAGTGCAACTGGTACCACTGCAATTCTCAGCAAGTGCTTTTGATTCTGGATAGTTTAACAGATAATTGATCCCACGACCTTAATACTGAAGACCACCTTTAAATGTGAAAATGTTTTTGCTACCGTTGGCAGAGAAATGTGCAGAAAATAGGTCAGCTGCAGCTCCCATCGCTGAGTTTAAAGTCAAGTGCTTTTGCCCAGCACCGTTGGGAAAGCAAACCAGAGGTTTGCTCAGGGCTGATTTTGCAAGTTCCAGGAAAAAAGGCGAAAATAAACATTAAAAAAAAAAATCAATAGCACTTTTTAATCCAGTGTGCAGGAGCGGGGAAACCGAGTTTGCAGGAGGAGCTCTGCTTGGGCTCCCATCAGATCACAGTAATGAGAAATGGAAATCACTTATCAGGAAGGTCTGAAGCAGAGTCGACAGCTTCTCGCTTTGAAAAGCTCACACAAGCTGTCCGACTACAGTTTAGTTTGCTTCTCGGCAATGAAATAACACTTGAGGAATTTTTTCCCTTTGGCCCTGGGGATTTTTAATTTTTTTTCCCCTTTTTCTGGCACGCAGCCCCAGCTTAGATCCAACGTCACGACCCGCTGAGCTCACTCTTCCTCCCGAAAGCACGGTGGGAACAGATCTGCTGCTGCCTTCTCCTGCCCCCGGCCCTGTTTATACTCATGGGGGTGAAAGCAGAAGGCAGCAGCCCCCTCCGTACCCTGTACAAGGCCACAGTGATGGGACCACATCACCCTATCATTGCCTCCATCCCTGCCTGCCGCCACGGCACGTAACGGAGCAGCATCGCCCTGTACCTTGTAGCTCAGGTGCTAAAAAATTTAGTAACACACGTTATTAAAAACAGGAGTATTTTAGACCAAGCGAAGCACCGACAGCCAGGACTGAAGTCAGACATCACCTCAGGGTGGGCAGCTTCACACTACGCATTGCAGCCCCTCTGTCCCTATTGATGAATTTGGAAATAATCTTTTGCCCTTCATTTGTGGTTGCTTTTCCTCGTTTGCAGAGTCTTCCCCGATTAATGAGTTCCTTGGAGAAAGCAGATTGGAAACCCCATGAGAAATGCTCAGCCTACGCCATTAAAGGTCCAGACCAGAGAATTTGGTGCTAAACACTCCGAGGAATTTGCAAATTCCTAGGTGATGACACCGAGAGCTGGGGGAAGCAATGGGGGCTCCCGAAATATCACATCTGGAAGAAAACCTTGCTTTGATCAAGTCATCTTCAGGCTGAACAAAAGCAAATTGCCTTATGCGGAGCAGAAGAGCGACAAGCCTTCTCTGCTCTTTTATACTGAGACGCAGATGGACTAAATGACCTCCCGAAAACCTTTTTCCCCTGTTTCCTAAGCTGCTCTAATGGGAAAAAAAAATAATCAAAAAAAAAAAAAATCAGTGCAACATCCAGGGATCAATAATCCTTACAAAATCCTCCTGGAGGTAGGCACCCTGCGCTAGCGATGGGAATCACAGCTGCTAGCAGACATCCTACAAAGGCAGTAAGAGAAGCCAAGGGCAATTTGGGATGCAGGAAGGCATAATGCTCCCATTTACACTAAATAAGGTTGCTAGGTTATGGATTTTTTTGAGGGGGGGCATAATCTGAAAGGGGATCCAGATGGCTGTAAAGCCTCGCAGTGGAAAAGCAGCATGAGGCCAGAGAGGGAAGAATTCCTCTTTATGCTGTTGCCGTCTGCTCCTGGATTCTGGATTTCAGTCTTCAGGAATGCTCTCCACAGACCCTTTTAATCGCGTAATTTATATTTGTGGTAAAAATTAAGGAGAAGAGGTAGCTGGATGCAGAAGAGCAAAAAAGCCGGTGTCTGGATACCGGAAAAAACTCACTGAAACAAATCCTAGAGAGGAGCCATCCCCCAAAGCCCACACAGATTCTGCAAGGTTTGTATTTTAAGATGCTGACAGTATTAAAAAGCCTTCAGGAAAACCCAAACAAACCCAAACCTCAGCCTGCTGGGAATTTATGCTACTGCCACGTCACCGCCGTTAGCTGTTTTTCCTAATACTTACAGGAAAAATGAGCTGCGCAGTCGGCTCGCCCTTCCTCTGCTTTTAACGAGAGTGCTGGGTTTGGGGGGAGTATTTACTTTTATCGTTCCTTCTGCTCTGCTAACAGACACCGGGGGGGATTTTGCAACGCTTTAGAGTCCAGCAAAAAAACCCTCCTCAGAGACATACGGATATGGGACACAAACCGCTTCACTCCCACAGGACTGGCACGAGCAAAGTTGGCTGCAAGGATCATAAAAAACTCAAAATTTAGCTGGTAATGGAAAATTGAACTTTTCCACTCACAGACTTGCATGTCCAAGCGAGGTGCTAGATGGAGATAAATATGCATTAACTCAACGTATACACATACTCCTCTGTGGAGAGCTTCAGTGCCAAAGGCAATGCCATGAGATATCGTTCTTCTCTCTTGTTCTCCCTGGCATCGTGGCCTGACTTTAGTGGAATGGAGAAAGTCAAGGGACCTTAAAATTCAGGATTACCTGCAGCACGTGGGGTTTGTAACCAGGGGGTGATGGACAGCCACACATGAATTTTTAGCATTACCTCCCCAGACCCCCGCTTCGCCAAAGGACGTTGCTTCTTACATGGGTTTCTCATAAATTGAATACTAAATAAGTAAAACCCCGAGTTACAGGTGTGTGCTGCTGATTTAAAAAAACCAAACAACTTTTGAGAGAGTAACTTAAAGTTTGCATTTTTCTTGCAACTAACTAAACAAAACCTTCTAAATATTTTCCGACTGCTTCAAGGCTACCGGGGCCTCCTTGGGCAGCAAAGCTAAAAAGCACCAACGTGACTTTCAGGCACGTAATTGCTTGCTGTCAGATTTTTAAAAATTCCCAGGCACCGAATCACATATTAGAAGGCAAAATATATGACTGGCACTAACGAGTCGGCTTAGCAACGAGTAGGCAGGCTGCCTCAAGTGTCTTTTTAAAGGTCAAGAGAACACATGATGTCTGGGAGCCCCTGCGTTCAGTTTTTACTACGAGTTAAAGATACTACCAGCAAGCCTAGTTATTAAATTGCAGCCACACAGTCTTTTAAAACCAAGACTTTCCTCCTCCTCAAATATCATTATCCCTCTTTCAACCCACTCCTATCCTTCCCCATCTTCACCAGAACTGTGGCGTATGAGGGGAAAACCCATGTTGAGATGAAACATAAGGAAAGGTCCCACCACCACGGGGATTTTCGGGTAGCACCGCCAAGAAGCATCATTGAAATTCAGAGGGAGAAGCCAGTTTTCCTCTGCTCCACAGGGGCTGCCATGTTAAATCACATTTGGATTCACAGTACAAGGCTGCTAAAATACCACCGCGGTGGCTATTGGCACATTTCAATGAAAACGCCATGGCCTCATTAGTATAGTGGAAATTATGAGCTTGTCTTTGTATATATTTAAAAGCTTGCCCCTGAAAGTATACTGGGTCGGTGCCAGAAATTCCTGGCTTGGAGCTCCTACCACTCAACAGTTTGGGATTGCCTCGCTCACGCTGGTCAAGCAACCGCACAGCCATTGACCCAGGAGAAAAGGCATTTAAAAAATACCCTGCAGGGAAAGGTGCAGGGCAACGTTACAAGAGGAGGCAGAGCAACAGGGTTTGAACGAAACCCTCCTCCACATCGGCTCTGCGCGTAGTTTTCCCTGCAAGCCGGTTAGTGATCACATCCTAATGAAAGCACAGGTTATAATTAAGAGGATGCAGGAACGTGGGGTGTGTGGAGTTTCATCCTACTCCCATCGCTCCCGACAGCCAGGACAAGAGCATCCCATAGATCCAGAAGCGCTGTTCCCCTCTGGGAACAAAAGACCGAATCCTTTGCAATAAAGGGCAACCTTGTGAAATAACATCACTTTCAGGATCTTCTCACCTCAGTATGTGATTTTGCAAGTCTCTATCAAGGAAAGCTTTTGGGTCAGCTCCCTACTTACCCGCACGGGTGCCGCAAATGCAGCCAAGCCACGCAAACCCAACGTATCTGCTGAACGGCTACTGCGGTTTGGTGCCAGGGATGCTGTAAAAAAAAGAAAAAAAACATCCCTGATATTGCACAAAAAGCCAGAGCGAGTGAGGGAGAGGACAAAGATATTGTTTTAAAATGCTTTGATTCGCAAAGGCTCCTATAAATTGCTTCAGCTCTTAGTAACAGCACAGAGATCCTCTTTTAAAACGCAACGATGACGCGACACGGCACAGAGAGAAGAGGGAAGGAAAAAAAAAAAAGGCTTGGCTAATCCTTGCAATTTTATAAGCATCTGAGACACTAATCCGTTGATCTCATTGAAAAGGATTAGAATTACTCCCTCGCCAGTAAATTTAAGAAGTTTTTGAACAGATGTAAACAAAAGCGGAGAGCAGCCCATGGAGATGGCTGCCACACAGTGAGTCCTCGCCGAGAAATCCTCATCGGGGCTGGGTTTGGGGTGGAAAAGGGGACTTTCCATCCCAGTGCTGCAGATGGTTGTCTGGAATGATACCGGTGTCTGAGGAGACCCTGTTTGTCTTGCTTGGCTGCAATCGAAAGGTGGGATGCCATCCCAGCCAAGCATCCTGACGGGGCACCGCAACCCATTTTTGGGGTCCCACTCTAACAGGAACGATGCTCCACCAAAAAAACCAATAATCCCCAAATCCCTGACTTGTTCACCAATGGCTAAGGAAAATATTATTTTAATAGTAAGAAAAAAAAGAGGGCAAATTTCTAAGCAGCTAATTGGATAATTCACACAAAACCCACGTTTTGCCCAGCGTGGCAGCAATCTCTGTCTGCACAGCTTTCCAGCAAGGACCTGTGTTACTGAGGTGGAAAAATGTAACACAGCATCCTCGTGTAAACAGTCCGGCACCTGCCACTACGCTTGCAATTAATAATTTATTATACTAAAGAAGAAGTTATTTGATTTAGAAGATGAAGCAGGCAACCTGCAACCTGGTTTTTGATACCAACTGCAGTTTGCTCCTAAGTTTTATGTTCTGGCTCTTAGGAGAAATGTTAATAGTTTAAATAAATCAAAACCTAAAGGAGGCTTCAGGTAAAAAGGATTCCAGTGATCCTTTAGCAGGGAAAAGCCACTTTTCTTAGAAAACAGAAGTTTTCTAACAAAGAAAGTAAACTTTTCTTAGTGCTTCTTACTTCTTTCCTCTTCTAAACTCCATTCAAAAAAGAAACCTAAAGAGCTTTAATAGTTTCAACCTCAGTTGAAACCAAGAGTTAATCTCATCAGGAGTTGTCTTAAACCCACTACTTTCAGAGATGCTTGATGGGACGGCAGCAGAGCCCCTCTTCTCCAGCCCTTTTTAATGGGCTACCTTGGGTTTTTATTTTTTTCTCCTTAGGCACAGAACAATATTCTCTTGGCTTCCCCATGAAGCCCAACTCCTAACTCCCTGCAATATGCCTGCTCCCACCTTTAGCATACAAAGTTTCTCCGGACTGGAATAAGCCACCAAACACTGGGCTTGTCTCCAGCCCCATCTCTGTCACCTGGCTGCAACACATCCCGGCCCCTTCCCTGTCACCCCCCAACCTCTTCCTCCTGCTGCATCAACTGCAGGTGCGAGGGGTGGGAGATGCTTCAGGGGATGCGAGGCTGGGGGAGATGCTGCAGGGGATGC